>JAVJIF010011206.1:0-157805 GCA_038442645.1 Agave tequilana | reverse complement strand
ACGGGACACAGCGGCAGCGCAGCCTTTCCTCTTTTTTCAAACCCCGAGTCCAGGGCACCGACAACTCGATCGAGGCGCGGTAATGGCGGTTCCCGCGAGACGTAACGGCGAAGAAGAGGAAGAAGATGAAGGGCTCTTCGGAGAAGGAGAGGCCTGGGCCGAAGTCGACAGCGACGTCCCCCTCACCTACGACCCCTCGCCGACGCCGCCCAGCGCGGCGACGTCCAAACCCTAAGCGTCGCACTAGGTAACATCTGATTTGTGCCTTTTCTATTGATGACATACTTATGTTGATTGATGGGACCAAGTCCTTTTATTTTTCCTACAGACAGTCAATTAAGGGGATTTTGTTTTTGCCTTAGTCCTAATAATTTTCAATACAAAGGCTTAGTTGGCACACTGAACATTCGAGCATAAACGATGGTTAAGGGTGCCCAATATTATGTAACGTAATACCTTGAAAGCAGTGTATTTATGATTGTTCTCACAAAGGCGTTATGATGCAAATTGGACCCTAGAAACTGGGGAGACCAAAAAAACCGTATAACTGTACCCGTATGCATGTTGAAGGGGGTTATTGTTGCTTGGAATTCTAGGGCTCTAGACAATATGGATGGGAAATGTGAAAGTGTAGTGTGAAATTGGGATTTGTGTAATTTTTATTTCTGGTGTTGGTTGTAATGTGGAAGTGAGTGAAAATATATTGTGTTTTCTGGTGTTTGGTTAGTAACGTAAAAGTGAAAATGAAAAAGTTGACCACAAAGTTGATCATAAATAATATTAAATTAAAAAATTAATTTTAAAGTGATGTTTTAATGGACTGCATGTGGGATTTACATGACATCAAAATTAACTGTTTTGAGTTATAATTTATTACAAGTGAAATTTACATGACCTCAAAATTAACTGTAGCACCCTGAAAGTGGGAAAATGGTAGTGTAAAGGGAGGTGTAAAAAGTAAAAAAGAAAAAGAAAAAAAGGGGTTTCCATTTCCCATTTCCTATTCAAAACAAAGAAGGAAATTGGAAATGAGTGTTCCACTTTCCCACTTCCTTATAACCAAACAATCAACTTGCATCTCTTGATTAAGAATGGAGGCAAACCAGAGGTTTGAAGGTGCTAATGCACAATGTCGCAGAAATTTATAGAAAAATTCCTCTGTGGAAATGCACTATAATTAATAGAATAAATCAGTTCATCGATCATGGAGTGATTGCCATTGACTTCATCAGATCCAATTTCTGTTTTTTTAATAATCCTTTGAAAAGACACGAGTAGAGTCATAAGAGGGAATGACGTTATTTCTCCTATCCCTTGGATTGGACACCTTAAGGAGATGTACAACAGGTGATGACAAAAATGATGTGGTAGAAGCCACACTTCTTATGGCCCATTCCAGTTGTGATCACATGCAAATCTGCAACATTAGAAGGCCTATGTGTACTTCTACCTCAGTCTAGAATAGCTTTGAAGGAATCTGTACAGCGAAATTCCTCGAGAAAATTTATCTACACTCAAATTGTGAATAGAAATGTAAAACGGATACAAACACTAGAGAATTACATGAAAAACCTGAGGAGAAAAAACCACTGAGCAAAGAAAATATATTTCATTAAATCAAAGAGATTACAAGGAGTTCTCAACACTATTATAAGTTTTGCTCTAGGTTGATACCCTGTCAAGGAGAAAGAGATCAATTTTTATACTTGAGGGTCGTTGATTTAGATCAATTGGCTGAGATTTTCGCATCTGAATTAGCTCGGAATTCTAACTTCTCGAACTGTCTTAGCTGTAATCAGTTGAAGCGGTTCTGATTCTCTGGAGATCATTCTGGTTGGTGAGAATAACCAATTTGATCCGCAGCTATCGACTTACATATCTGGTTGTTGCAACCGTCTGATCTTCGTGGTAGTTAGGTGAGATCAAATCAGAGAGTTTTGTGATCTATGAGCTCTACCAGGTGTTGTGATCTCGCAAAGGTCAAGATTTTGATCACTATAGATACCCCTTCCATCTCTCTTTCTTGGAGTCTTTGGTCGGGAAGGAGAGAATGGACTTAATTTCCCGAACAAACCTATCAATTGCGCTACAGGACAAGGAAGTGAGGTCGGGGAGGAGTCAGAGAGTCACTTTGCATCCTTACGCATTTAATGCTCTGAGCAGGATTGTCAGTTGTCACGTGGTGGGTCCCATCAGCGTGTGCGTCGAGTAAGTAGCTGTCATTTGGATCCATCATGACACGTTGAGATTTGCACGATGGTCTAGATTTCAAGCATCGTGGGTGAAAAGATGAGCACTTGAGTTTTGCGTGTCGCCTCGTTTTGCTTTTGTTTCTTATCTCTATCTCCAAATCCACCACCTTTGATCTACAAATGGCGGGAGGGAAATCTGTTGCCGCTGTAGGGGAGGGAAAGGGAAAGAGAAGGAAGGTGTTGAAGAGAAATGGAAGAGAGCGCGCTTTCGAACTAGAGAAGCCACAAATCTCGATCCCAAGACGACCTTCCGTAGCCACGAGGTCAACGATTACTTGGCGAGATATGGCGTCCTCCTGTCGTCGAACATGCGAGTGGAGTAGTGTCCCGCCAAGATAGATTTCTAGATATACCTCCCCTGAGGGTAGCATTTGTCTTCATCTCCAGATTTGGTGTTGGGGTTGAAACTTCCACTGACAAATATTTCCGTGAAATCTTGTCTTATTTTCAGGCTGCCCCCTTGCAGTTAACGGTAGCGGCTTGATGCACAGTTTTGGCTTTGAAGCCCTATGTATTTTATTTGCCCCCAACTTGTACAGGCGTGAGGATTTCTGCGTCATCTATTCCTCAAGGAAGATGAGCCAAAATAGTTGCTTCTTCGTTCCTCAGAGTGGCTGTAATAGGTTGACGTCAACCTAGTGGATAGCGACCACAGATCAGCTAGGAGGGTGTAACACCCCGCTCCCAGAATACGTACTTAGTTACGTATTCAGATTTTTAGATCGTATTTTTCGATTTGCTTCCTGTATTTGTTTTTATTATGAATTGTTTATATGATCGTTTTGTCTTGGATTGGGATTCGTGGACTCGGAGTCAGCCCTAATCTGAACCGGGAACCCGATCTTAGTGAATTGCTCGATTTGATCTTTTCGCTATTCCGAATTGACCGATTTTAGTTTTAAATACTATTTTCCAATATTTTAGATTTTCTATGATTTTCTGAAATTTTCCTGAATTAAATTGTAAATCTTCAAAACCGGTGTCGACCAGTACCGCTGACCGACTCTCGGAATATTAATTTACAAATGGAGTTGAATCTTAAGAAACGGCTTTCCTGCAACTTCTTAAAATCATATTTTCTATCCAAATACATTTTCTGGGATTTTTCTAATTTTATTAAAAATCCGGCCAATCCGGTGTATACCGAGATTGACGGTTGACTTCAGGATTTTTATTTTGAAAATGAGATTGAATCTTTGAATACCGATTTCACCAAAAATCTTTTTACAATATTTGTTATTTTTGAGAATTTTTGGGGAACTTTCCAAGCTATGTTATTTTTGGACCTTTTCGGAGTTTTCGGTATTTTCCCAGATACCGAGAATTTATCCTAATATTCCACTTTTCTCTTTTTCCCATTTTCTCCCTCCTTCCTCAAACGCGAGTTTTCACCTACCTGGGATTCTGCATTAATGCGGAGATCCTCTCCACGCCTCCCCATGCTGCATTTAATGCACTGCTAATCAATTCCAATCAAGTCATTATGACTTTTGTCCTTTTGTTAAAACGCAGCCTTTTGCATTTCCTCCTGGACGCGGCTTTCATCCCCGCGTCCAGTTCTTTTGGCCTGGACGCAGCCATTGCCTTGTTGAGACGCAACTTAATTGGTGCGTTCTCTTTTGCTTTGATAAGCAATGGCAACATTATTATAATGTTTTCCCACCCTTTATAATACCCCCACTCCTCTCTCTTTCATTTCTCTTCTTCTTCTTTTTGCAGCCTACAGAGAGGCCAACAGCAGCCCACTCCCTTGTCCGGCCACCACTCCTCCATTTCCACCACCATCTCCTCCACCACTCCTTCACCAAATCCTCCACCATTCTCCCCTCCATCTCCTCCTCCATTTCCAACAACAACACCACCTCCATATCATCCTCTTCTTCCTCTTTTCCACCATAAAACACCAAGAAACACCAAACAACCCATTCTCACCACCACCTTCTCCACCATTTCCACCACCACCTACACCTCCTTGGATACCACGAACCACACCAATATCAACTCCTCGGCGAGCTCCTTCATTCTAGCCAACTCGTCGCTCCCCGTAACATCGTTTGCAAAATCCCATTTTTTCAAAGTGAACTATACTTGCACCATCAACCTCCTTCCCTTGTGAAGGCCGGCCACTCCTTTCGGATTGGGGCCGCGCTCTTCTCCGTTGGCAAGACTCTAGGGCCGGTACCCTCCTTTTGGATTGGGCCGAGCTTTTCTTCGTCGGACGCATCAAAGGAACATTTTAGGCGAGTAACCTTACTCGCCAATACATGGATAACTATTTTCATACTTGTATTTTTATTAACAAACGCAACCCTCAAAAGTCAGGTTCTGCACTCTGTTTGCACTCTGTTAGTCGACTTGAACCCTTTATTAGTCGACTACCCCCTTATCCTAGTCGACTAACCTTTTCTTGAAGACGCGGCTCTACGAGACGCGACCTTATTAGTCGACTACTCCTTTACTCCTAGTCGACTAACTTTTTCTTGAAGACGCGGCTCTACGAGACGCGACCTTATTAGTCGACTACCCATTTATCCCTAGTCGACTAACTTTTTCTGAAGACGCGATCCTATGAGACGCGGCCTTATTAGTCGACTTGGTTCTCCTCTATAGTCGACTAACTCCTTCTCTAGTCGACTACTTATTTTCCCTAGTCGACTAGAATTGGCTGACTGCTGTGTTTGATCCCTTTATTAGAAATAGACCCTTCCTATGGATTTTGTGTTGATCATGTGCCTTCAATTGCTCAGCTCCACTTGATGTTACTCAACTATCACTCTCCCATTCTCTCTTTCACTCTCTCTCCTACACTCTCTCCCTTCCTGTACCCCTCTCTCTCTCTTGAATTCTCTCCCTTCTCTCTCTCTCTACTTTCTCTCTCCCTATCTCTCTCTCACTCTAGTCCTCATCCTCTTTCTCTCTCCTCAGTTTCTCTCTCCAGATCCTCTCTCTCATCTCTCTCTCCTCCCATTATAATCTCTCTCTCCCTTTCTCTCTCTAGATCTCCCTTCTCCTCTGTAAATGACTGACGGGGATCTCACCCCGCGTCCAGACAATCCCTTGACGCGGATCTTCGCGTTCTTATACCAACGCAGCGCGGAGTTCAGGCCCGCGTCTGCGTCCCTCTCGTGTCGACACGACGCGGAGATAATACCCGCATCTGTGTTCTCCTCGTGCCCTGACTTGAACGCGGGTCTCGAACCCCACGTTTGTGGCTTCTTCGCGACGCGACTCCCGCGTCTGTGATTACCGCGTCTGCTATTCCCGCGACGCGACCCCTGCGTCTCATAAGCCTGCGTTTCCCTGTGTCTCTTTCTCTCTCTAGGTTTCTCCCCCTCTCTCTAACTCTTTCTCTCTCCTCTTCACTTCCTCTCTCTCTATATATATTATATATTATTTTATGGCGCGTACGCGAGTTCCATGGATTTCAGAGTTTTCGGCCTTTCCGGTGATTTAGGCGAGTGTCCTCGCTCTTGCCTCCATTTGAGTTTCCCCGCTTTGTCGGGTCGACATGTATTTTATTCCATGTTTTCATGTATTATGTATTGGGCTGAGTCCCTGTAATTGTGTATGGCCGAGTGCCAATGACTAGACCCTTCAGCCTCCGGTTTCTCACTATCTCGAAAGGGAAGTGATTGGGGCCGTCAGGTCTTCGGCCCCGCCTGGTTGTCATGATCAGCGTTCAGTGCTTTACCACTTGATTCGTCTAGGCGAGATGCTGCCGGATTTTCTTCTCACACTTTAAACCGAGTTGTCCCGGTAACCTTGCCAGACGCTCTAGTGTTAAATACTGTTTGCTACCTGTACACTCCAGCTTGCTCAGCTCCGCTTGATTGTGCTCAGCTACTATTCTACCACATGCCCTGTTCTTACCTGATATGTTAACACTTGACATGCTTTACACATGCTACTATTTAATACCTGTTGCATTACCTGACAACTGTTGTGTTATTACCTGACACCATGACATGATACTATTTGGCAAGACTCCTTGTTATGACATGACTTGCCACCGGACTAATATCAATCTCTTGACATGACTTGTCACCTGCCAATATCATCCTCCTGTCATGCTATCACTTGACACCCAGCATGATATACTTGACCTTGTGATTATCACGTTTACGGGAATCCTGCCTTGTTATCCTGTATTGCATACAGTGACCTGTTATCCTGAATGGAACTAAGTGCCACATGGAACAAAGTGCCACTCCACATACGTGGTGGGGGCCACCTCTTGAATCTGTGGGGGCCACCTCTAGAATTCATTTCCCTCAGAGCAAAGTGCCACATGGAACAAAGTGCCACACCACATACGTGGTGGGGGCCACCTCTTGAATCTGTGGGGGCCACCTCTTGAATCTGTAGGGCCATCTCCTGTTATAACCAGTTATATTCCTGCTCATTCCCGTAATCTGATAATCTTGTTAACAAGCCATAAAAAGGACCAACTTGCATCGGGTCGGGGGAAACTTGCGGCTATCAATATGTGTTCGTGTTTACAGTGGTATTAGGCATGTTGTGCAACTAAAACTTCCGGTCTGACCTGTGGGCCTCCAGGGGACCGAGGGGAGTGCTGGCTCCCTCCTTCTTGGTACCATCTTGATAAGGGTATTCCATAAGACCCTCCTGATCGCCTTGCGGCAGGTTCCGTCCACCAAGCAACGGAACAATCCTGGGCCGTGGTCCCGGGTATGTACGGGACCCACTGTAAACATAGTTCGTTGATACCCCCGCTGGTTTCCAATAACAATCTTGCTTTACTCGGATATGGATCTATGTGTGCTGGGACGCTAGTTCACATAGCTAGATATCAGGGTAAGACGAGTTATAATAAAGCGTCAAGATGATAACCTGCTCTTTAAGTTGTAAGTAGAAGTATGTGGAATGGGACGCATACTGAAGCCTGCAGCTTAAACGGCTATGAATCTGTGATATGCCTTACCATATTTGCTTGTCCGGGATTTTACTTCGGATTTTCGGCTTTATGAGTATTATAGTATTAACTGCTCATGCTCTGCTTTATCCCTTGTATCCACCTGCCTCCTGTTCATTATCTTATCATGCCCTGAGTACAGTCGGGTTGTATGTGCTTGGATTATGGTGACATGAGATAAAGGTATATAGATGAGGGTTTCCTTGTTTGGATTATTCCTTCGACGTACTAGTCTTATGGAGCTGTGATCTGAAACCATACAATCAGATTTGCTCGTCCTCGGCTTTATTGGTTTTATTGCTTTACATATACTTACCCTTGCTCGCCACTTGGCATTGTATCACCACTCGCCTGGGGAGTTTTATCTGACTCCCCTGGATCCTCATGTCCAGGTCATGGAGGTTGGAGCGTGTGGATTTCCCCCAGTTGCTGATCAGAGTGGCGCAGCGGTAGCGTGGATCTCCAGCAGACCAGTTGGAGCTCTATCCTTCCAGGCCCCCTGTGTGCCTCTCGAGTTTTCCTTTTGTAAACTCGTGAGTGCCTGTGTACTGTTCATACTTGTATATCTCTTTGTAATCCCGCAATTGCGCATATCAGTGATGTAATATTCATGTAATATTGGATCACCTCTGGTGATAACTTTGTAATTGTACTCATATGTTGGAATGTATAATGCACCACTTGCTTCCGTACTCTGATTCTTGCCTGTACTGATGCTTAGCGTATATACGTGAGGGTATTTCTGACCTGCGTATATACGTCGCAGTAACGTCTCCGTACCCGCCGGATCGGGGCGTTACAGAGGGAGTCTGACTAGAAGCTCGCAAAGCTTCAAGCCGACTTGGACCAAGAGTTGGCTGCTCTTCAGGGGCGGGAAGGAGTACTGGCTTGGCTTTGGGTGGAGCTTGAGGAGAAGATCACCGATTCGCTGAGGAAGTCCTTAGAGTTGGGGGAGAAGGACTCTGATCTCCAGTCCACCCGGAGGGAATTGGGGGAAGCACGCCAGTAGGCCGAGGTCACCAAGGCCGAACACGATCATGAAAGGGTAACCTTCTAAGTCAAAAAGGAAGGCTTGCTCCGTGACTTCAAGCAGGTGCAGGCCGACAAGGTTGAGGCCGAGAAGAAAGCTGACGACTTCAAAGTGAAGGTGTAGAAGGAGATCCCAGTGTACAAGCGCTTGAAATACGAGTAAGGATATAAGGACCGGGCATAAGGAAAAGCATCAAGATACCTTCTTGAGGTTAATGTCTCTCGAGGGGATCAAAGTGTATCGAGTCCTTGGCATCTGATGCCTCGCTTCCCATTGCTGCAGCCAGGTCGACTATAGAGGCTCTTCAGGACTCTCTTGTTGGTGCAGCCACCATAGCTCCTTTGACAAAGCCTAGCTTCGGGGCTACTGGAGCGTCTCTTCAAGGTAACGTGAGTAGTTGATTATGTTTGTAATGAACTTGTTGCCTTGATTGTATCTGTGATGAGTAAATCAATGAAAGAAATCAAAAATTCTGTTTGATGGCTTGTTTGTGTTTTAATTAATGTCTTGGCACTATGTTGTTGATTACAGCTTGATGAGGTTGGGGATGAAGTGTCTCTTGCACCCGATAGGTTACCCTAAGTCAGATAGAACGCTGTAGGGCCGCTGTTGAATGCGTGGTCTCGAGTCTTGGAGGTCATGTGGAGGGTAGATCTACGGGTACAAGGCTTCTTGAGGAGCCTGTGGAGAACTCGGATGACAAAGACTTCAGAGCCTTTGATGTACATCCTAACTTAGGCCTCAGGGAGGAGCCCGGATCTTTACTCAACTATCTGCCCTCTCGATGCAACCGAGTAATGAAGAGCCGCCTCTATTCTATGCGTGGTCCTTCACTCCGCATGGAGATATTGATCCATAACAGTCTTATCTTTCAGGTGGACTGTGAGCTGACCCGTCATCAGTGGGAGGTGAGTTCGTTCATGGACATTGCGTCCACATGGATTGACCGATAGACTGAGAAGGAGCAACTGAAAATGCTAAGGAGAATCACGATTTGTCCACGGACCTATGGGAGTTGAACAAGTTAAAGCTCCAACTGTCGGAGTCCCTCCTAGAAAGGTTGGAGCAGCTGAAGAAGGTGATGGACGACGTTGCTGATCTCCAAAAGATTCTCTCTGAGGAGTCGGAGATCGCCACTCTTCAGTCATTTTCAACCTACGACAAGGAGACTCATGAGCTAAAAGTAAGGGTCCGGGAGCCGGGTTCGGAGCGGAGTGAATTTTTGGTAAACCTTGAATTTGGTAAACCATCTCAGAGGTCTTACATGTCATTTCCATTTGTTTTTAGAGCTATGCTATAAAGAGGCCTCGAATGTTACTATGTTAGTATCGTTTTGGTCTAATGGGACCTAACTAGACTAATTCATGTTCTGAGTTGAGTACAATTTTCAAGCTCATGGTTAAGTTTCAGTTTGAATAGAGATGAATGAACCTCTTATAACCTCCTTTATAGTGTCTTCTCTATGTTAGTGATGCCCTTGCTTTCTATTTACGCAGTTTCAGTGTTTACTCAGTTTCATATTTGATTGCTTAGAGATTGTTTGGCAACAAGACTTAGCTGAGTGTAAGGGGTCCAATAACAAGTTTAAGCAAACTTATGTTTTAATATATATATATATATATATATATATATATATATATATATATATATATATATATATATATATATATATATATATATATATATCCACTTTGCCCCCTTACTTTTCGGGTAAATGCTTTAGGGGTGAGCATCGGGTGGTGCGGTGCAGTTTTTCTTTAAAAAATTGCAAACCGGTCCAAACATAGCATGTTCAGAATCGAACTTCACTGAAACCGAAAATTACACCGAATCGAATACTCTGTGTGGTTTTCGGTCTGGTTTGTAAACCGAACCATTAAACATTGCTTTGAGTCTCCACATGTTCTCTCTTGTCCATTGATTGCCAAAGACTTTTTGAAAGCAGTCCATATCTTATAAAGATAAATAGATGGCTTTTATTTGGGTTTTAAATCTGAAAGAATGATCAGGTCAATGCTGATCACTAATTACAAAGAAAACACCATGTGTGAGCAATAAAAGATCATCATCAACTTGTGCAGCGAAAAAGCTCACATTTTCATGCATGAGTTATATCTGATAAGACTGATATCAGTAACAAAAGAGAGGCCCCCATATGCATCAATAATGTCCCCGGTTCAGTTATAGCAGGTATAAAAATGAAACAAGGGCCAGGCATCAACAAAAGAGAGGCCCCCCATATGCATCAACAAAAGAGAGGCCCCCCAAGGGCCAGGCATCACAGACACAGATTCACATTTCACAGAGTGTACAAACACTCCAAAAACACTCCAAAACAATGTGACTACTAACTACTGCAACTTAAGCAGTCTGCATTTCTTTAAATATACATTTCCATCTCAGCTAATCTGCATTCCTTTTTAGTTCCAAACATCCAAATAGTACAGTTCAAATTCAAAACAGCAATATTACAGTCCAAATACTCCAAAACAATGCAAATATTACAGTCCAAACTGTCCAAATAGCAAAGCTCACAAGTAAATATTATAAAAAAGCAAAGTACACAAATACTCTAGTCTCCAGACTCTCCACTCTCCAGTTCATTACAGTAATTAAAAGCAATAACTTGTTCTACTCTTCTTCTCTTCTTAAACCTCCATGACTGTTGGTTCCGATGCCATTTTAGACAAATTTATAGTCAAAAGAAATGAATATTTATTTTAAGAAACAAAGTAATCTACTAAATTAAAAATCAATAATTGAATCAGATATTAAAATCCAAAAAAAATTTACCTATATCATGTGTTTCAAGAGCATCCAAGCTTTCTTCAACACTCATCTTTATTGATAACATTGTGACCCGAAGCCAATCTTCGGCGCATAAAAGAGTTTGGACCATTCTTGGAGTCAATGAACTCCTAAACGGGTCAAGGATACGACCACCACTACTAAATGCCGATTCGGAAGCAACGGTGGAGATGGGAACCGCTAACACATCGCGAATCATTCGATATAGGATAGGAAAATCTTGAGCTATTAACTTTCCAATACTCCAAGATGTTAAATGTAGAAAGATCATCTTTGGCATCTTCACATAAAAACTTCTCCAATTCTGTCTTTGTCTCCTCACCTCCAACACCGGCTCTCATCCTTTTAAAGCGACTCCTTACATCTAATGATTGAGAAGAGGAAGAGGAAACATTGACAATATTGCTTGAAGATTGGGCCATCTCACTCGATTGCTCGTTTGAACTTTCATACCTTAACTTGTAGTCATTAAATAATAATGATGCGGCCTCTTTTACAATCTTTATCTTCTCTAAACTTTCACTCGCACCATAACGAAGTTCAAGAACAAATTGTACATATTGTTCCTTATATCGGGGGTCAAGAAGTACAGCAATATAAATCAACATGTTAGTCTTCTCCCAACTCCCCCAATACTTGTCGAACTTCTCTTGCATTTTGTGGGCAATGTTTCTTAATTCTAAATCTCCACTTTCTTATTGATCTATCAACTCACAAGCAACATTACTAATTTCATGAGGAAAATTATTGCTAGTTACATACAAAGAACCAGAAACACGCAAAGTGAGTTCATAAAACTTTTCAAGAAAAATGCACAACCTTCTTGCATTAGTCCAATCATCCTCTGACGGTACCTTATTGTTTTCATTCCCACTTAACACTTGATTTCTAAAAAATGGGTCTTCATCACAATAACTTTCAAAAGCTCTTTCATACTCGCATGCGGTATTCAACATCAAATATGTGGAGTTCCACCTAGTAGACACATCCAAGCATAAGGTTTTAGACCATTCAATTTTCTCAATCTCAACACAATTCTTGAATTTTTGTAATCGAGAAGGAGAACTCCTCACATACTTCACGGCTGAGCGCACCCTAGCAATAAAAGAGCCCAATTCTTTAATCCCATCATTAACAATAAGATTAACAATGTGCGCAATACACCTCATATGAAGGTATTTCCCATGTAGCATTGTTCCGTTCCAATTATTAAGCATTTTCTTTAAATATCCAACCATAGTATCATTAGAAGATGCATTGTCAACGGTTATGGTGAAGACATTTTCAATCCCCCATTCTACCAAACATCTCTCCACCGCCCTACCAAGTTCGTCACCTTTATGACTAGGAATTGGACAAAAGTTTAAAATTCTTTTGTTTAATTTTCAATCATTATCAATCCAATGTGCAGTGAAACACATGTAGTTGATATTTTGAATAGAAGTCCAAGTGTGTTGTAAAAGATACCATTTGACATGTAGCTTTCAATAAATTCTTTAAATTTTCCTTCTTATCAATGTAAAGTTGGTAACAATCTCTTTGGATTGTCCAACAGGATGAGAGATGAAATCTAGAACATGCAATAGACATGAAGTATCGGAATCCAACACCTTCCACTAATTTGAATGGTTGTTCATCAAGAATTATAAAGTATGTAAGCGCTTCTTATAGCCACTTCATCATACTCCCAATTGCTAAGACTACCTTCTCCACCACTTCCTCCTATTGGCTGTTGAAAACTTAACAGTTTTTGTCGGGTTTCTTCATTATGTGGGTTCTTCTTACAGTTTTTCGCATGAGTATGCAATGTAGATGTACCATTCACACGTGGATCAGCATTGTACACCTTCTTACTATACTTGCACTCTGCTTTAGCATGTCCATTTTCTTGAAAAGTTTTAAAATACAACCATACCGTAGATCTTTTCCTTAAGCTCTTTCTCTTAGTTTTATTAGTAGGCTGAGACTCCGCTGGATTCTTTCCTTGATCAACCTACAGACAAATTAAATTTAGATAAGTAATTGTTATCATATATTTTAAATTTTCAAGATTTAGAATTTCAGTAAATTAAAATTTAGAAAAGCTTAAAATTAATCAACTAACCTCAACTGAACCTGAAGATGAGCCAGTTGTCAACTGTTCAGGAGGCGGCAGGGGCGCTTGAGGTGCAGTTGATGGTGCCAAAGAAGGTCGGGAGCTTGATGGTGCTAAAGAAGGCTGAGAGGTTGATGGCCCCGAAGGAGGTCGGGAGCTTGACGGTGCCAATTGAGGCCTAGAGCTCTCTTTCATTTTTCAAATTTCCTTTGGGTGATGCCCTAGACTAGAGAGAAGAAAAATATATGCTTAAGCAGCTTAAATTTAAAACACATGCAATTACTAAATTACCTAAACTTTCTAGTTTCTAAGGTGAAAATTGAAGTGATAACTGATCAGTGATCAGTTTTAAGTGCAAAAGAAATTAGAGCAAAGCAACTGAGCATTAAGAAAATCACAAGAAAGCTATTTGTTTTGTGTAATTTCTCATGTGAAGGATGACCTTTAAACCTTGGCTTTTATGTTATTTCATCTGTTTAACAGGAAGAAAACAAAATTAATTATTCAAAATACAAGTTGCTAAAATGCTACCTACATGTCTACGAATATTTTCCTTCAACTTTGATTTTTCCAAAAATCCAAGTAATTCAACACAACACTGTAGCCTTCTTCCGTTGATTGTTCCTAATTGAAAGGAAACAAATAAAAATAAATCCTTTTGCTTAAGCTAAACAAAAAAAACCTAGATTAATAAATCACAAAAAAAAACCTAGATTTGGTTATAATTGAATCTTACATAGATCCGTGGTTGACTTGTGATGTCGATCGAGATGCGAAGATGATGAGGACTAAGGAGGAGGAATCCGTCGTCGGGAGTCGGATCGCGATGGGAAGACGAGACAAAGCTTCCGTCGTCGGAGACTCAGAGATCACAAAGGCCGATGGGGTCATCAGTCCTAGGGAGATGACAAGGAGGAGTAGCGGCACCGGCGGAACCTCCCTAAAGAGTGAAGATTGAGAATTGAGGAGACTCAGAGAAGAGGGATTAGGGCTTTTCAATTTTTGTTCGAGAGAGAGAGATTTAGATTAGACATTTAAGTCTTTACTCTTTATCTCACGCACGAGGCACACGAATACACGATTGTGATTCGTGTCTTGTGAATCTTCTGGAGGAGAGCCATTTCGGGTGGTGTTCGAGTGGGTCGGGTTTTAATTTTACGAACCGACCCGCATCGTTAAAACCGAAGAAGGGCGATCGTTGAACGTAATCGCGCCGTTTGAAAAAAAACCTAACCGAACTGCCCGAAATTCGACGGTTCGATCGGTTTACGTGGTTTTACGTTTTAAATGCTCCCCCTATAAATGCTTAAGTCAGCTTTGAGCTGGTGTAGGAGTAACCCCCAATCCCATATTGTACTCATACACCCCCTTAAATCTTTTCCTAAAAACCCCTTATGCCTACACCTTATACTCTTACACCCTTACACCTATACACACACCCTTACGTCCAACCAAACATGGGCTAAGAGTTCACTTTGTTAAAATGGAAGTGATGAGGACATCACGCCAGTTGTCAGTTACCTTTTCATGCCTTAGTTTATTTTGAGGTGTTTTTGTTTATCTTTTTTTTAGTACAACATCGGTTATATCCGAGAAGTTCACTTTATAAGAGCCTATATAAAGAGGCTCAACTCAATGAATAAGTAGATAATGAATAATTAAAACTTTTTCAGTTAAATTCTCTTGAGAGTGCTCTTGAGTTTTGGGTGCGAACCCGTGGTGTAAGGGGTGTGAAACCCGTGTAAGGGGTGCGAAGCCCAAAGTTATCTGGTTCTTTCTCCAACCCTAATCTCTCTTTTTCATTTTATTTCATGTAAAACCCTAGTTTTTTCTTTTTTTATTTGTATTCGAAAGTGATGGCGATCCTATATTACATCAATTTGGTATCAGAGCTTTGGTCTAATCCCCTTTGAATTTCTTCTCTTCCCCAAATCTTAAATCTAGATCTAGATCTCTAGATCAGATCTACTTTGCAAAAAAAAATTTGATTATTATTAGATCTAGATCTAAATCTAGATTTAGATCTATTTAGATCCACTTTGCAAAAAAAGAAGAAGAAGAAGAAAACAGAAAAACAGAAGAAAAAACAGAAAAACAGAAAAAAATAGAAAAAAACAGAAAAAATAAAAAAATAGAAAACAGAGGAAAAAACAAAAAACAGAGAGGAAAAAAAGAAGAAAAAAATAGGAAAAAAAACTGATTACTGTTCACGTGAACAGTGATCACTCCAATTACTCTTCCTGTGAACAGTAATCCCCGATTACTCTTCCTGTGAACAGTAATCCCCGATTACTGTTCCTATGAACAGTAACCATTCTACCTCCCCCAAACTCCAAAACTCGTCTATTCTGAGCTCGTTTCAAGCCTGATTTAAGCCGTTTTCGAAGCAGCTAATTCGTAGAGAGCAATATTACACATCTACAGCCTTCATATCCTGGTTCAAGTTTCGATCTTCTACCCGATTCAACTCAGCAGATCAACGCACCACAGTCCAGAGCTTGTTTCTGTCCCGATCAGCGTCCGATTTGTGCCATTCTCGAGGTAGCCATCTTTCACTTCTTATCACCACTATTCAGGAGTCTTGTGGGCTATTTCAGCTCTTCAGTGTGAATATTTCTCCAAGGAATCTTAGAGGATTTTTGAGTTTGGGTGTGAACGACTCACCCCTAAGGTGATATCATAACTTGACCTGAATCGTTAACTATTAGATTACTTGCAACTACTATATGGATTGCAATAATTTGTTGGTTGAAATAGTTTACTTGACTTTAGGGTTCTCCACTGCATCTGCTTATTTGCTTGAGCCATCATGACTAGTCAGCATTATAGGGACCCCCACTTAGACCAGCTACACAATCTCCATCAGGGTCATATGTCCGTTCATGATTACATTGCCATATTTAAGGACTTAACCCATCGTAGTGAAGTGAGAGAGCACCCTTCTAAGACTCTAACTTGGTTTGTTTGGGGTTTACGACCTAAAATAAACGTGCTACGATTATTGGCCCCTATGATTTAGACACTGTTGAAGAGGCCTTTGATGTTGCATTAAGGTTGGATTTGGCTTTCAAAACCCTAGTCAATGCTAAGGCCAGGTGTTCTAAATGTGAGGGATATGGACATTATGATTATCAGTGTCATTCGAAGAATCAACATGTTAGAATTGTATCTAGTGATGAAATTGACGTCTCGAAGGTTATTGAGGAAGTCCACGTTCCTTCCAATATTATTAGTATAATTGAAGACACAGCAGCTGATGCCGACACACTGGTTATTGATGAAATTCACATGTCTGATAGCGTCAGTGTTGACGTGAATGAGATAGTTTTGCCTACTACATTGTATTTGCCTGTTGCATATATTGATGATATCACTAGGCTGATAGCAATTTGCATTGATACTCACAAATTTACTGTGTACCCATATAGTACTTTGCAGGAATTTGCGGTTGATAATAAGGTGATGGTTACGAGTCACTGTGAGGAAGTTGCACGCTTGGCGTAAAGACTTCGATAGGGCTCTGAAGATGATTGCTTACATTGCTTGCGAGTTGGATAGCCCATGAGATCCTGGTATTAGTTATGTCTTTAGCAGGGATGATACGCCTTGGTCTATACTTTATGTCTTGATCGAGCTGCCATCTTTTACAGTCGACCCGTCACGGAGACCACCTCCACCACTATGGTATCAACACCGCGTACCAGTAATGTTGTCACGACCACCACCTTGGCCTGATTGATATGCTTCGTGAGGAAAATCCTCACTCGGCAGGGTCGGATTTTTCTGGGAGAATTGATGAGGACATCACGCCAGTTGTCAGTTACCTTTTCATGTCTTAGTTTATTTTGAGGTGTGTTTTGTTTATCTTTCTTTTAATACCACATCGGTTATATCCGAGAAGTTCACTATATAAGAGCCTATATAAAGAGGCTCAACTCAATGAATAAGTAGACAATGAATAATTAAAACTTTTTCAGTTAAATTCTCTTGAGAGTGCTCTTGAGTTTTGGGTGCGAACCCGTGGTGCAAGGGGTGCGAAGCCCGCGTAAGGGGTGCGAAGCTCAAAGTTATCTGGTTCTTTTTCCAACCCTAATCTCTCTTTTTCATTTTATTTCTTGTAAAACCCTAGTTTTTTTCTTTTTTTATTTGTATTCGAAGGTGATTGCGATCCTGTATTACATCAGGAAGGTAGAAACTCTTTCTAACCATTGCATATGTTTCAAAATTTGGTTCATTTTCTAGCAAGTTCATCAATCTACAGGTCAAGCAAACAAGATACAATAAGATATTCTTGATAAATCGCTCTGTTTGAAGTATGCATTGGTCTTAAGATTGTTTAAATTAACCATCAAATTTTGTCCAAAATAAAAAGAATGGAAGCGAAGGGAGATGATGAGATTTTTTGTATAAATATACAAATGAGATGTTTTCTCCTTGTCAGAAGGCCTAATTTACACAGAAGATAAGCACGTAGGATTTTTCAAATAGTTCAAACAACGAATATCCAGATCTTTGAAGGTAGTCGCAAATGTTTGTTAACTTTAGAATATTATGTATGTTCTCAATTTTGGATGTCATGATAGTCAATCAAAAGACATCAAGTTGAATTCAAAGTAAAAGAACCTATCTTCCTAGAAGGTCACCCACCTTGTTAGTACTCCTCCACGAGGACGCATAATTCAGAGCTTTTTCTATGACCTTTGTCTTAAAAATGCTAGCTATGGTTTATTTTTGAGTTCACTGGAGCTATTAGATATCAGAAATTGGGGTCTGACATACTTATCACATTTATGTGACTGGTGACATTAAACAGGACAAACACCAACTGATGCTTGATTTAGGGCTGGTCGCAGAGGATCTGATCAGGGCCAATCTGAATATGAAAATCAAACCGGCCCGCCTGGTCAGGATTTGCGATACCTAAAGAGCATGTTCTGTGCCCATGCCAAATTAAGTTGGATACAAATCTGTTAGCCTTGAAATACAACCTGAGCCAAAATCTCTTTCATAAACCAAGTTGGTTGCAATTTATTGAAGTTTGGGATTTGTGTAACTTTCATATTTCATCTTCAACTTGAGATTCAATGAGTTCTTCCTCCACATTGGGCTTGGTAAAGTTGACCAGGACGTTTACCTTCAAGAGGAGGAGAAAGAATTGATGCAAAACCAGAATGGTGATCTGTTGAAGCACGTTTAGTGGTCTTAGATTTATCTAATCCTTTTGGTAATTAGCATGGTTATCGGCCGTACATGATGGCAATATTGTATCATATTTTGAGGTACTAAATAAAATATTAACCCTATAATATTAGCCAATATTGGCTGATATTGCTGATGTTGTCAATATTTACGATATTGATACTAAAACCATTGGCTGATACCAATGCTGAGATTTTAAGCCATGGTAATTAGATGGAATCTATACATTTAGTTTGAGTTAGAGTTGAATCATGATATTAAATATAGATATTTATTTTTATTATTAGGATTTGAGTTTATTTAGTAGTGTGAGTTTGATTAGGATTTTATCTTTATATTTTATTAGCATTTAAGTCTATGAGGAGTTTTAGTTGAATAAAACTCTGTTGAGCCTATACATATAGTAACTTTGTGTACTTAGATGGTAGACTTTGCTATGAATGAATGTTTGATTGCATGTAAGAGGGTTCAATCAGTATTTTCTTGTGTTTTTCCTTATCTGGTTCCCCTTCCTTTCTCCCCCAAGACGATCATCATTATAAGTATGCTAATTCCAGTCTCATCCAAGATCAATAGGAGGTGAAAACTATATCACAGCTTAAGCGGAATGTGGGAAGTGGAAGGATTAACCTTTCTAGATTTAGTGCAGAAACCCCAATTTTGTTTACCTAACTCAAATCTTCCGGAATTGCATGTAAAGGGTTTACCTGTATGGCATTATATTTTAACAAAATAAAAATATTGAGTAATAAACTTGATTGCTGTTGCTGGTCATATATGGATAAGGGATTGTGCATGGTTTGACTGTTGAAAGCCCAACTAGAATGGATCGTGAAGATTTATTTGGTTAAAAGGTTTATACTTCAGATTCTAAGATCCAGTTAGCACCCGAAGTACATATCATGCTGACTAAATATTTCTGGTATTCAGCTCATAGGTCCCTATTTCAGTGTTGGTTAAATCCTGATTCCTAACAACATCATCTGTATATTTGCTATCTGCTTCTGCCATGTTATAAGCATTCCTTTATGCACGATCTCAAATACTCGTCATTTGTTCCTTTTCAGATAACCACAGTGGCAGCATTGACGTTCCAGTGGAAGATGGTGATACCGTGCTCCATCTGTGCTGTCTATATGGCTACCTTCCTTGTGTCCGAGTAGGAATTCATGTGCCTAGTTCCTCATGTTCTTCAATTTCTGTTTAATCATATCAGCATGCTGAGATTTGCTAAATGTCTTCCCCAGCTATTGGTGGAAAGGGGAGCTAGCTTAGAGTCCAAGGACGAGGAAGGTGCAATTCCACTCCATGATGCTTGTGCACATGTTCAAGTTACATTTCTACTTGCTTGCATAAGTTGCAACCAGAAAGAGTGCAACAGGATGGATACTCTAGCTTTTAATTTGTTCTTATCCTGATGTGTGCAGGATTTGTTGAAATTGTTCAATATATAATCAATGCTGCTGGGAATGGTGACTTTGTAAAGCGAATGTTAGCTACCACTGATGTCGAAGGCGATACAGTGAGCCTATCTAAACGACAACTTCCCAGATTAATTTCTCATTCATTTGTTGTTAATCACCAATCTTATTTACTCTTTACCTTTCGTGCATCCAGGCTCTCCATTATGCAGCCAGAGGAGAACACTTGGATGTTGTGAACTTCCTTCTTTCAGCTGGAGCTTCACCCAAGACAACAAATGTTTTTGGAAAGGTTCATCATCTTGTGATACCGACACTGATCATTATCTTATTTTTCATTGTTAAATGACAGCTGTTTGTTTCTGACTTATAATAGTTGTTGCATTATGTTATTTTTCATTGTTAAATGACAGCTGTTTGTTTCTGACTTATAATAGTTGTTGTTAACAGACTCCTGCTGAGCTTGCTGAACCAGGTCCAGTCCAAAGTACATTAGGAGCAGCAGCTGCAGCTGATCCTGTGGCCCGCTAATAGGAATTTTGTTACCCACATGACAAGCAGCTGTTTCTGGTGAGAAGTGACAATTTTGCAGTATGCTGATGCTTCTTATACGAGTAGTTTTGTAAATTGATCAGTGTTGCTAGGGTGTTGGAACAACTTCACAGTAAATTGTCATTTAATATTTGAGAGTATTAAAACAGGTTTATTACATGAGTTAGATTTTGTGCATATAATATATTCAAGCTCCACACTACTGATTCTGTTATGTTAGTCAATTGATGAGTTCTTTAATTAATTCTCCTAAGTTGCTAAAAGATTCACTAGAGATGTGAATATTCAGCAGAAATGCAACTGTTTGAATTATTTTATGTTCCCCTTCTGGATAACCTTTAAATGTAAACCGAAAACAACTATTTAGTATCTACTTTAAAAAATAATGAAAAATAGAGAACGACACGTCAATTTCATCTTAAGCTGAAGAGTAATCCCACTCTAAAAGATTCATTCGACTAGCCAAATGAATAAAGATTGGCCTTGTTTATGATGGGGGTGGTTGTCGTATAGTTATAAAGGGGGAAGTGTTTATGTCTACTATGTGAGCACATTTGTTACTACAACCAAATTTTGTATCACTTATTGCCTCATAACCAAAAATTCGTATTTGACATTTCTTTCCAGCAACGTTTCCTCAACTATTTAATAACTGTTGTACAATGCATGATAATAGGACCAAAGAAGATTCAGATATTCTTTGTTGTATTTGATATCGTGCTTGGCAAATGAATATAGCAAAGTGTGTATGTGTTTGATGTAACATGAGAAGGGAAAGGTAGAAAGAGGAAAGAATTAGGGTTTTGAGGGGATAAAGATGAATTCAGACTTCAATACCTGGAGATCTCTCCAACTCCATATATCACCATGTAAAGATTAAATTTGTAAAGCAAATCACCATGTTTCCACAAAAAGGGGGTTTAAATTAATTTATCATTGTCTAAATAATCAACTACAACTATTGGCCTTATATAGGCTCCTACAAAGAAGACTTTCCCATCATAATCGTTGTGGGACTAAAACACACTAAATAAAATAAAATAATTAAAAAGAAACCTATTAAATAAAGACTAGACTGATCCCCATCATTCTCCCCGACCTAGAAGCATTCATCTCCGTTGAATGCAGTGGTAACAGGCAGCATGCACGATCAGGTAGCAGCGTTTTAAATATCGGATATCGGCGATATACCGGTCGGCAAAATTATGTACCGAATACCGGATACCGGGTGATATATTGCGATATGATACTAAATACCGGTTGATATATCAATAGTAAATACATATAAAACATTATTAAAAGAAATAAGTTATTATCCAAATATCATATAAAAACATCATTGAAATATCATAATGAACATAAAATATAATAAAACAATGTCTCAAGAAAAAATAATAATTACTATCCAAATAAGTAACTATAAGGGCCGATATATCAGATTTTCATCTCGGATATCGGCTGATATATCGGCCACGTGGCGATATATCGATCAATATCGGTCCAAAACGATATTCGGTAAATTTTTGCACTTGTCGTATCGTTTTAGATAAAATACTGGTATCTCGGCTGATATACCGGTATATCGGCCGATATTTAAAAACAATACTGGGTAGGGTAGAACTGTATCACATCTCACATCAGTTAGACCAAGTGGTGATCAGGGAAGCAACACTGATATATCATGCTGAGCCACGGTGGTGGAGGTGGAGCTGGTTTCCGTGATAGATTGGTCGCAATCGGAGGTAGCTCGAGCATGATAAGTGCAACAAAATAACTCCAATCAGCTCCGTTGGAAACTGAACCACATACCAGGACGATAAACTCTTGTGAACTTACCTCATTTAGAAAGATTTGCAACGGGCATACACGTCAGGCGGCCTCAGGGATAAGGAAACCATTATAGCTGGCGAAGAGGGCAATATCTCCATGATAGGCTCCGTTGTAAGATCTATATGAGTCTCAATAAGAGACTCTTTCACTTCTAACTCTGGGACCAACTTATCAACAATTTTTAGATCCAGCTCTGGCTCATCAATAATTTCTAGTTCTGGCTCGACCTTAATAACTTTTGGTTCTTTAGCATCATCACTAGAGACGTTATTGATATGTCGACCATCACTTCGTGACTCTATCCTCTTTAATATGGCATTGTAATCCTGAGCTAGTCTAAGGATGAGGTCAAGATTCTTTAACATGCGGTCGAGGTTCTCTTTCATGGCGGTTTCGGGGCTTAGTTACGAACCCAACGCTTCGAACAAAACTCGAATCAGACTCCAAACGGGTCCTGAAACACTGTTGGACTGCTGTAGGAACTGTATCGGCACCAAATAGGAGCTCATGGAGGTCTGGTCTGCTGCTCAAATGCTGTGAAATCTTCCCAACAACTCGAGGACTTAGCTATAGGTCCAACGTGTCAGACGAAACTCGAATCAAACTCCGAATGGACCTGAAACGGACTCCGGAATATCGTTGTGCTGCTAAGTGAACAATGCAGTAAACAGTGGCGGCTCAGACAAGTCGATGACTGCAGCACGGCTCAGCTGACGTCAACTGAGGCTCACAGGGCGACTTGAAAGGCGGCTCGACGGCTTTGGTCGGCTCGGGTTGAGCCGATGTCATCAGCGTTTGAGCCGCTGGCGTCATCTCGCGGATGGCTTCGCGGGTCGGATTCGGGTCGGGTCGAGCAAAACGGGTCGGGTCACTGGACATAACCTGACTGAAGACTCGGCTTCCAACTAAAACCCATTTTATATCGGGTTTAAATTCAAGTCCAATTTTGAAACCCAAACATGCTCTCTCTTTTCCTTCTCTTCTCCTTCGATCAACAGCTGAGGCATCCCATTGAGCTAGCTTGGCGACGGTGGTGATGACCTGGTAAGGGGAGTTCGGTGGCGACGACGGGCGAGACGACTAAGGCCTCGTTGGAGCAGGCAAAGTCACATCTGGAATGGAGGGTAAGGGGATGGCAATGAAGACGAAGAAGGGCTTGAGGGCCTGGTGGCTTCGCTGAGGAGTTGCGAGGTCGACGACGATGGTTGCCAAGGACGCTGATGGCGGTGGTGAAGGAGGAGGAAGATGATGACGTCGTGGAGGCGTGGCGGTGGTCTGCTTTCGTCGGCGGAAGGCGAGGTGAACTGCTGAGGACGACGATGATGACTTTGATGAAGAGATGATGCTGTTGGTGGAGTTGGAAGAAGGATCTGGCACTTTGCGCGGCGGAAGATGAGGACGTGTGGTGGATCTGGTTGGGTCTCAATGTCGTGTCAGCGTGGCGAAAACGCGGTGGTTGTCGCCGAGGAGGGGGTAGCCGGCGGCGAAGACGCGGTGGTGGGTGAATTGGGTGTAGTGATCAGGGAAGACGATGAAGAGTCCCCAATCACAATTAGAAATCTCAATCACGAATACTGAATATGGAGCCTAATACAGATACAACTCAGAATGAGACTAGAATCCATTCTTGATAGATAAGTAAATACACATACACATCGAGCATGGGTGCAAAAGAGATAAGATACATATGAGTATTAATCAAGCATGATGGCATATTGATGCAAACAAATACGAATATAGCTAATATTGTAATAGAATAAACATAGATTAGAATTAAGAACTATTTTGTATGGAAAAGATGCAAATACTAATTATAAACTATAAACAGATACAATTATGAATTTATGACATTATCTTAGAAATATTGACACAATTTAAGTTCACTCATACCATTCTGATCTCTTTAAGAAATTTTGCCTATTTAATATAAATACCAATTGGAAATAGTAGTAAAGGGTCACTGCTGTTAGGAACCGGCATTTTTAGTCAATTCTATGCAAATACTTGCTCCAATCAGTGATTAAACAGGTGTGAAACTCCAATTAGTAGAAAAATATAATTATAGATTTATATAATTTGCTTAGGGAAGTTGCATAGTTTTATATAGGCTTAAAAAGGAATGTATTTTTATCTACCTATCCATATTTGTATCCAAAAATTGTAAGGAAAACAATATCCCAATATGTGTATATGGTTTATAATTAAATATTCATTATTATATCTGTATCCAAATGTCGAAAGAACAATAGAACCTTGTATTCTAAAAAGTAGAACAAAATCATAGCCCCCTATGTGGTTGGTATGTAGATTCTATGATCCATATCCAGGTGATATCGACTTTGGATTAGAATATGGTCGTTTTTACCTGTATCCAAGTGCATCTCAACTCGCAGTCCACTTATCAAAGTGTATGTGGGCCATTAAGTTGGGTTTAACTTTGTTCACTCTTGCTACACGCTTAAATGATCTACAAACTAAAAATCATGCATCTTGAGGGCTTGCATATGCATCATAGGGTCATATTTAGATCCTTTTTGAGCGGACCTGGACTAGATTCAATATTATAGCGACCAAAATTCTTGTATCCAATTATGAATTCTCTGTCCATTTTTAGTTGGTGTAGATGGATCAGCTTCTCCTATTTATTCATCTTTCTCCACCTTTCTGGAGGTGAAAGCAAAGGGAAACTCTTATTAGTTCTTTACTTATGACTCTGTAATTGGTGATGACTACTAATCATACCTCTATTATCTCAAGGTAAGGACTCCTACAATAACGTTATACTCATTTTCTCTCTTCTTTTAATGACCTTTTTAGCATGGGGATTCCGGAGTTATGTAGTAAGGTTCAAACTGCTTGATCATCCCTAGGCTTGATCACACTTGGAAGCAGGCCAAGCGTTGAATAGTGAATACAAGTTGAATAGTTTCCAGTGTTCTAAAATTGGTTTCATTATTCGTGCGGTTCAACACTGAATAATGATTAATTGGATTAATTGGGGATTAATCATTTTTGAACATTTTAATATATTTAATTATATTTATACACAACTACATATGAATATATACAATTAATTTTTGAAAATGCCTAAATATTATACAAGACAATATCTAGATGTGAAGTTATAAACCATGATATAATAAACAACAAGACAATATGAATAAATAGTAAAAAAAAAGTAAGAGAAGTTATCTCTTCGCATTAATAATCTAAGATTTCAAATTTTGTAACATAAATATAAATCAAAGAACTTACCTGCAAAATAAGATAAATAAAAAAATTAGTCAATTTATCAATCAAAATAATGAGCTTTAAAGAATGATGGAGAAATATTGCTGAATAAGTTAATTTGAAAAATAATTAAAAATAATAAAACATAAGTATCACTTTGTGCAAAATATATAATAATAAAATATCATAATTCATCTACTATTTAATAAATAATAGTTCATCTACTATTTAATAAAAGTTATCAAATCATCAACATCACAATATAAACTACTTAGCGATCCAACACACACAGAGTGGCAAGTTTTTCAAACGAAAAACATATGAAATGCCTAAATAATTAATCGGGAATTAATCGAATTAATCAGGGAGTAATTAGATTAATCGGGCATTAATCATTTTGGACCCGATTAATCGTCCGAGCGCATAATCAGAACGCTTAATGTAATATTAAGCGGGCTGCCAACGAATAGGATTAATCGGCCGATTAATCCGATGTTTAGAACACTGATAGTTTCCACCACAATATGAACCCCAGCAAAACTAAGAGGAGGTTGGTTGGTTTGGGGAGATGTCTGCTGGGCACAATAGGAGGGAGGCCATTAGGTTTAAGGCATGAAGTGTTCAGAAAAAGAAGAGGAACTCCCTCTCTTCGAAGAGCAGGGGTGGGTGGGGGATTTCCCACCTTTGCCCTGAAAAACAATATCAGCGTCAACAAAAACTCAGAATTTGATGTTATGGGCGTGGTTTGCATCAAGGAGTACTGACCGCTTACTCCGTGTGCTGTTCATGCTTGAGGCCTTCCAAAGTTATTTCACTTTTACTTCTCTGTCCATGTTCTGTAACCAACCAGCCCACTCTGGCCAAATGGCTAGATGGCATTACCTGTCTGTACTGTTCATCTTTCGGTCTTTAGGACATGTGAGAGAGAGAGAGAGAGTGCATCTTCATTTCCTCCATTTCCTCCCTGCCATTCAGTCTAAAATTAAGCCGACACTGCCATTCTTGCCGCCTGAGCCCACGACTTTGTTTCCAAACTTACCTCCTGAGTTCTGATATCACCTTGACAAGTTACATTTTTTCAATCTTTTTGTTGATGTAGATCACTGTTCAGCTGCTGAATTCATTTGATAAGTAAGTTCTTCGCTGGCCTCATTTTGGTGGATGAATTTTTGGATGATGGTGAACTTGCTGAAAGTCAAGACACTAAAAAGGGAATTAATGACTGAAGATTATGAAACAAGTAAATCATTTGAGATGATACTAACCCCCTATAAGTTGTTTTATCTTTGATTGACTTCAACCGTTTTTTTCATTTCCTTTTCTAATTAACCATCGTTTTACCTTAACCCCTCAACTATTACAAACTAGGTTTTGTGAGTTTTTGGGCCTGTTCCAAGGCTTTAAAGGTTATGGCTCTGGCAATGGAATCAAAGCTTCAATTAGTTAGTGGAAAATTTGAAATATTTGTCAATGAGATATGGCCGTGTTGGCCGCAGTGGGTACTTGTTTAACTTGATGGAGGAAGACTTTAAAGAAATCAAGCAAACATTGAGAGACAGTTGGCAATCAAGTTATTGCATCTTTCGGGAGCTAATGACTTGCTAGTTCAGAATATGTTGGAAAGGATAGGGAGGAGAACAGGGTATGCAAAAAGGTTTCGGCATGGCGGTTGACAAAATTGATGCGGGCAGGCAGAGTGGGCATACACTAACCACAAGCAAGAGGAAGTTGAATCTCCTGTGTATGGCCTTTACCTTGTTAACCTTGTAAACCTTGTAAACCTTTGTAATCTCATCAGATCTTTTCCTGATGGATTCTGTATTTATTCCGTATCTGTTGTTTGTAACTCAAACGTAAACTAACTGTTAATTTCATTTGCCATGGGTTCATTACTAATGAACTATTCGAATCGGTCATTGATTGTTGTTGATCTGTGAAACAGGTATCCTGTTCTCGGAATGTTGTGTATGGATCCATGCTTTGCTTCATATTCTAGGTCTGTCTTGAGTGATCCAGTGAATATGTTTTGTTGATTGAATCTGTTAATGGTTGTTGGATATCTTTGAACTAAACCCATTATTGTGGTATGTATTGGATCTTTTGGGGAATACATGATTTATCGAAGTGCAGTATTGAGATTGTTATAACTGAACTACGAAGTTTTAAATGTCCATGTGATATGCCTGAGAAATTAGGATGCCACATTTTCTGTATCTTTGCACTCTAGTTTTCTTTCCTTGTGCCCTCAATACATGTGCTGTATGAATTATTAATTCTATGCTGTTCAGTGACAGATCTTAATGTTGAAGATCTGGCTTACATCTACATCCACCAATTCAGTAGGGCCATTACTGGCAAAAACCTGTGGCAGTTTCTGTGGACTGTACTTAAAACCATACATAGGATGGAACAGGGTAAGATATCGATGACTATGATGTCGATGATGGTGAGTGCTGAGCTCTACAGGAGTTGAGAGCGAGCGAGCCATCAGCGATGATCAAGATAAAGAACAGTCTCTCCCACACACTGTGTGTAAAAAAGAAAACTCATGGATTCCAGTGTGAGGTGCAAGTAGGATGAGTTAATTGTTGAAGTGTTTAAGAGTAGAGGCTTGATGTATGGGTGGGAGTTGGTATGAAGTCATTTTCTTTCAAGAGTGTGATATAGGCACCACTTGGTTTTCTTTCTTTCCTTTACATCACCACAAACGGCAGCAAGCATCAGCATTAGCCCCCCCCCAGCTCCCAAGTGGTAGCAACTCTTCAACAGCAACATCAAAGTGCATCACTCTCACAGCTTCAGCAAGAACCTCACACTACTGAAAGCCACTTCACTGTTCCAGCTTGCCCTCTTTATCACAGACCTCGCCTCGCTTCTTATCTCTAGCTGTCTTTTCTGTGCTTGGTCTTGCCTTGAAAGAAAGCCCTTTTGCAGCTCCGAAAGCTAAAGAAACTGCTTCTGGAAGTGAAGAGTTATATGCTTACTTGCTGTAATCAGATGGTGGAGTGGTTGTTACGCAATTTACAGAGGTTTTAAGTTGTTTAAAATCCGGGGGAAAAATATATGCCAACTTGTCTGTGTTACCTTTGGAATTGTTATTTTTCAACCCTTGAAGAGTTGACCTTTGCTTAGGTTCATGTTTTCAATTCACCTCCCCTTTGCTTGTTCATGTTTCTTGACTTGTAGAAGTTCGGCATGTTTCTTGCGTATATACATACACACATGCCAGTATGCAGCAACAACAACTAAGCCATTTGTCCCAAGTATTTGGGGTAGGCTACATGAACCAAAAGAGAATTACGCCGGATCGGGCACATGGATCAACTTTCTCCACTCATTCCTATTGAGCAATATGTCTTATCGTATTATCTCTATCCATGTTTTCTTCGGTCTCCCCTGCGCTCTATCGAGCAATATGCCTTCACACACATGCCATATCATACACGTGATTTTAGACCCTAAACAAAGCGTGCGGGCGAGTTACTTCGTCCATGTGGCGAATGATGAATGCATGAGCCACAGAAAAGGAACAAAAGAAGAAGCAAGAGGAAGAAGCAAACTACGAAACGGGGGGAGAGAGTTTTGTTGGAAACGGTTCGGAGTTTTATTGTTGATATCAGTCTCAAAAGGGAAGGGATTCAAAGCATCTTGCTTGTTGTTTGAGCTGGTGATTTGGGTGGATGTGTTGTCTCTTTGCTTGTGCTTGCGGACCAATCCACGAATCTGTCTTGTGACGGTGTTCTTCTTCGTTCCAAGTGTTGGATGGATACTTTTGGAGAGGAGAGTGAGAGTGAGTGGCTAGCAAGTCTCTCATGCTTTGCTTTGCTCTCTCTCTCTCTCTCTCTCTCTCTCTCATTTCATTTCTTTTATGTTGTGTGACGTGGGAAGTGGGCCAAAATATTCTATTAGGGATTGCCGCCCACAACGCCACCCTCTTCACTCTTCTACTTTCCTACTCCAACTACTTGCAAGTAAGGGTGGGGGTTACACTGTCATGTGGGAGCATTCTAAGCTAAGATTGCGAACCACATGTCTTCCTCCATAGTAGTCATCAATTTATATCCTCATATCTTTTGTTTTTGGTAACCAAATAAGTCTTCAATTTGTCTTGTCAAAAAGGTATTAAAAGTTCATAGGTCGACTATACTTGCTTTTCTCAGTGAACAAAGATGAGTCCGAAGACTATGAACTTTAACTTAGAATTTTTCTAACCCAGTTCTAACTCTTAATCAGTCACCTGTGATCTAGTCCTCGTGTTTCATTTGAAATAATTATGGTTGCATCTATGGGGAGAGAGTTTCTTTGTATATTTTCACGTCTGGTTCTCAAACTTATTGTCTCTTTCGGTGCTTTATGTTTTGATTGAGAAAAAATCAGTCAGACTCTCTTATTATTACAGTAGACATATTACTTTTATTTATTTTGTTTTTTAAATGCTGGACTCAGAACAATAATATTAAGTCCTCTCAATTCTGACATGAATTTTTTTTTGTTTGCCTCCCCCATCATCCCCTTCAACTTAGGATGCAGTGATACAGATTGGCTGTCATGGATCAAGTGTTACAGTGCACCATAGCCTAGGGTACTCCACAAGAGCAACATAAACTGGTTCAGGTATTTTAATATCAAAGAGAAGAGAAGCCATCTCACCCTCACCAACCAGCAAGGATGCCTTGCTTGCACCACCACCTAATAATAGGGGGATTCTGGCTGGCTGGAGTTGGCCCTTTCGTGCCTCACACAACCAACAAAAATTTAAGCAATTCGTTACTCCAAGAATCTCTCTCTCTCTCTCTCTCTCTCTCTCTCTCTCTCTCTCTCTCTCTCTCTCTCTCTAGCTTAACTCACCTTCTAACCTCTCCATTGACTTGCCCCAAGCCACATTGCCATAATCAATTCCTTGATCACTTGATCACATAAATTAAAAAAAAAAAAAATTAAAAACAACACTAATCATCAGTAGTCACTAGAGCAAATTTTCTTCTTTAATTAATTACCAAATGCAACTCAAGGGAGTCATCAATCATGCATGTTCACAGAGAAAAAAACATGGGGGAGGAAGGGAGTTTTGGGTTGGTTTGGTTGGGTAGCTAAGCACGCAACCAACCCAATAGTGCACTGCATTACTTACCCACCCCCAACCCTAATCAAGCTCCCACACCATCTTCTTACTTTATGCCATTTTGTTTTTCTTATTATCAAACATTATGTTATATTATACAAGTCATTGTCTTATTTATATAGTCAATGAATTTAATAACCAGCGCGATAAAAGCCATCATTATGGCTCTGGTACTGCAAATGATATGTGATTATTCCTTTAATCCTGTTATCTGTCGACTCTAATTGACTTGCACAATGTGCCTTTCAACAACTTTAGTTATATGGGGCTTGTCATAGTACACTTATTGTGCCACTCTGTTGCAAGTTGATATATTTTTTCAAGGAGGCTTACAAGGAGATTAAGCAGTCAATGATCAATAGCAACAATGGAAGTGTTCTAAGATTTTTTTTTATTTTTTTTTCCTGATAATTGACCTTTGGATGGTAGAGGGAGATAGATAATGTATGTTGGGAAAATTAGATCGGGGCTCTAAGAGACTTGATTACTAATGAATTATGCCTATAATTCATTAGTCATTTTAAGCCTTCAACTTCCAAAGTTGTTTTTACTAGATCACAAAGTCATTTTGGAGATAAAAGGAAAGAGCTGATTTTAATGCATGAGATGCGGCAGTAGCTCTCTCTCTCTCTCTCTCTCTCTCTCTCTCTCACAGAGTGTGCAGTTGGGAGCAAGCAAGCACATTTAATATAATCTTTAGGGAAAAAAAACAGAAACAATAATAAGGTTTAGCTAAAATAATAAAACCAAGTCACGTAAAGCAATGAAAAAGGGAGATGCAGAGGTGCGCATTTTCCGTGGTTCCAGCCTTGCTCCCCAGTCCCATCACCTATTCTCTCCTCACATTCTAAAAAAAAAAAAAAAGAGTAGAAAATAAATAAATAATAATCTCACTCTCACCACCTATTCTATTCCCTTTTCTTTTCTTATCCTACACAAAATTTATACCACCAACAATTTGTGAATCTATGAAATCAGTGAAACTCAGTGTGTGTGTGTGAGAGAGAGAGAGAGAGGGAGTAGTCTAGTGCAGATGCTTCCCTCCTCCATGATATATCTCAAGTGCACAAACAAGTCCAAAATTAGACTCATTTCGGTTAGAGAAGTTTGTGTGCCTTTCGCTATATTCTTCTCCTCTCCCTAATTTCCTCTCAATTGTTCCCGATTCTTCCCACTCTTCAATCCACACCTCTCCCTCTAATTCTCACCTAATTTTTATTATTTCCTTTTCTTCTCTCCATCATCCAAACTTTGCTTAATAAATTAGTGGGCGGACTAATTCACGGTTACCTTCACGAGAAGAGAGGGCGGCTTTTGACTCCTCTCTCTGCTCTCTCTCTCTCTCTCTCTCTCTCTCTCACACAAACACACACACTATATTTACACAAGACACTCGGAATCCTACCATTCACTGTTTGTTATATATATAAATTAAACGCCTCTCTCTCTCCACCACTCCTCTTCATTCACCCGCCCTCTCTTCTTCCATCACTCCTCTCCCCTCCTCAAATTCTCCTCTCTCTCTCTCTCTCGCTGGTTGTGTATACAATTAGCTTGTCTTCTGCCATGGAAGCTCCTGATGACGTCATGGGCTCCCATAGCAGCAGCAGCACCGGCACCCACCCCGCCGTCTTGAAACGCAAGCGGTCCAAGCGCCCCCCACCACCGCGGGGCCCCCGGTCGCCTCCTCGTCTTCCGCCTCCTCCGCCGACTACTTCTCCTCCACCACCGAGGAGGAGGAGGACATGGCCCACTGCCTCATCCTCCTCGCCCAGGGCCGCGCCCTCGCCGACTCCTCTCCCCCACCACCGGCGCCCGAGAAATTTACCAGCCGGAGGTTCACCGAGACGACGACCACCGCGGGGGCAAGGCCGGGTTCTACGTGTACGAATGCAAGACCTGCAGCAAATGTTTCCCGTCGTTCCAGGCTCTGGGCGGCCACCGGGCGAGTCACAAGAAGCCCAAGATGGCGGCAATCACGACTGTAACCACCACGACAGCAGAAGATAAGAATCTAACAATGAATGATAGTATTCTCGATGGCAGCAGCGTCGATGCTTTCTCGAAGCCCGCTGCAGCCGTTAATGTTTCGACGGCCAATTCGCCTACCAACAACACCATCAACAAGATGAGGGTTCATGAGTGCTCGATATGCGGGGCCGAGTTCTCGTCCGGCCAGGCCCTCGGCGGCCACATGAGGCGGCACAGGCCGATCGGGGCGACGCCGTCGTCACCGACGCAAGAAGCAGTAGCGCTCAAGAAAGAGAGGAATTTGCTGTCATTGGATCTCAATCTCCCCGCGCCTTCCGATGAGAATCCTCAGCCTCCTCCGCCGCCGCCGGTGACCGCCGCTTTCTCTTTCTCTGACAAGCGGCCGGTGGTATTCTCTCCGACGTCGGCGGCGGCGCTTGTAGATTGCCATTACTGAAGTCTACCAGGCCAATTCAACAAACGGCTTGCAAATTAAACTGGGCTGAATTCTTTCTTATTTTTTTTAATTTCATCTTTACTCTATTTTTTTTCCTTTTAAATTGTGGGGAATTATATGGGATTCATGTGAATTATTATTGTTATTATTATTATCAACATTTACCCATTTATAATGTGATTGACAACAAATAATGAAAAAATTAATGAAATTCTTTTGATTCTTTTTTCAAGTGGGAGTTAGTTTCCTCTTTTGTGACGGTTGGCTTGTGCAACGAGAGGTGGCATCGCGTTCACGAAAAGGGAGTGCCCCTCCTATTTCTCTCTCTCTCCACAAGTAGTAGTCTACTGTAGTGAAGGAATTTAGAAAAAAGAGTTTTTGACAGTTAGCTTTTGTTCTCTCCACCTCCAAGAAAAACAGCGTTTCGTTTGCAAGATAATACTCTCTCTCTCTCTCTCTCTCTCTCTCTCTCCCCCCCCCCCCCCCCCCCTTTCTTCTCTCATTGAATGGCAAACTAGAAAGAAGGGAAGGAGAAAGAAAAGAGGCAAGTAAGCGACTGCCCCCATCTATGAGATGTCCATCTGCACTGAGTTCGGTTCATTTGTGTGAGTCACACACACATACAATAAGAGGGTCAATCCTGCGTTGACACGTGAATTCGACCTCTTATAATCTGTTATAATATGTATGTGAGGCTCACACATAATATATTATAAAAAGATGTCAATACGAGATTGACCCTCTTATTGTATGTGTGTAGCTCACACACATGAACCGAACCTAACTGTACTTCTCTTTTTTGTCACTCATATCTCAGGGGAGTGATGGCTACACTCCCTCCTACTGTTGGTGTACCACCCTCTCTTTCTCTCTCTATAATTAGTCATTAATGTTGTCAGTGAGTTGGATTAAGAAATGTAATTAAGCCGAGCCGAGCCGATTCTGTAAGGCACCGACTTGGCTCGGTCAACTTTTAAAGCAGCTTGCGGTGCGGTTGACTTTGGATTTGGCTCCAACTTAAGTTTGTAAGCTAACCAAAGAGTTCGGTTTTGGAAGTAGAAGGTGGATATACCGTTTGTTGAATCTTCACCGCGATGGTGACATTTACACTTATCCGTTGATATTAGAATCTCTTCGATTTGTTTTCTCTCTTTTAAAGCATATTGTTTTTAATGTAAAGTTGTTTCATTATAACTCAGTTTTGAAACACGTAAGCAAAAACAATTAAAATAAAATAAAATGAATAATGCAAAAAAAAGTAATCTAGTTGAACTTGAGCCTGAATTGATTACCTCTGGGTCTCTCAGTTTAAATAAAGTAGAAACTTGAAATTATAATTCATTACTTTACATTTATTTCCAGTTGTACTTTCATAAACTTATGAACACAAACAAATCAGGCCACATACGGTGAGAATTTGACCTACAGAATAATAGAAATTGGAATTAGTATTTTGCTTCTCCAACTGGCTATGGATGATAGTGTATGTATGAACTACGTCAGTGTTTTAGTATACGCATTAGTTTTTAACTTGTTGGGAGATGAGCACACAATCTCCATCCCTAATTTTTTTGTGGCCCATCACCATCAAAATTACCCAGACTAAGCCACTGGATTTTGAGAGGGGGAGAGAGAGATGTGTACACTTGTTAACCAAAAGTCATCATCATCACTCTCTCTATTCTTTCTCCCCTCCATATCCAAATACTTTATAGACAATCATTCTAATAGAAATTTTTTTTAGGGCTGTTTGTTTTTAAGGCTTATTGTGAAGCAAAAGTGTAAGATTCAGTTCATATGTGTGAGCCACACACACATACAATAAGAGAGCCAATCACGCATTGACACGTGAATTGGACCTCTTATAATCTATTATTATATGTATGTGAGGCCCACACATAATATATTATAAAAGAATCAATACACGTGTCAATGCGTAATTGGCTCCCTTATTGTATGTGTGTATGACTCACACACATGAGCCGAAATAAAAAATGTGCACACAAGTTCAAGTGTGAAGTGAGCTTGAAAAAACGATCAATTGACAAGGTCAGCCACATGGGATTGTGGGGCATGGCCGGTTACCTTCTCTTAATCTTTCCCACTACATTCCCTCTATTCATTGCCTCACACATAAATATAATTATTATCAACTTTTGGAGGACTCCTTCCTTCTTTTCTAATTAATACATATCGTCTAATAATTAATTGATTACAAAGTAATTAAACTAGCTTTATGAATCTTAACATCCCCTAATCTATCTGTCTGTACTGGCTCACTGCATTGTCCACAAACAGTGGAACACAAAGGGGAGAATATCTTTCTATCAACCTACGTTGAAAAGGAGTGAAAATATTAGTTGAACTTCATGGGAGTAGTTAAGTGTTTAGTTTAATTTAATGGGATCATATCACTCTAATACACTATGCGTCTTTAGTCCCTGCTATAAGCAAAAAAGGGTATTCTCTTTTTGTAGAGATATATCCTTGTCTCTGTGTCTTAGTATGCTAGCATGTTATAAACGGCCAGCTTCGCGTGTAAACGGATGTGGAATATCCACGGATATTCACATTCATATTCATATGCGTAAAAAATGTAGATTCAGATATCTGAATTTTGGATCGGCTGGATACGGATACGGATACGGATACGGATTCGGATTCGGATTCGGATTCGGTTTTTAAAAATGATGCGGATGCGGATAGTATTTTAAAATGCGGATATGGATATGGATATCCGCATATTTAATGATATTATAATTATATAGGGAAAGATGTGTTTGTACCCTTATGTTTTCCCAAAATTATTTTTTACCCTTAGCCTTAATTTTTCTTCATCATTTGCCACTTCTTTGTGTGTATCATCTTAGTATACCTTATATTATTAGACAAATATCTTTTACACATCTTTAAAATAATTTATCCTTGTCTTCTTCTTCTATGAAAATACCCTCCATTGAGGAACTGTTTTTGTTTGACTCTTAATTTCATTTTCTTCTAATTTTAGTTTTAATTTATGAAAACAAGTTCTCAAGCTGAAAACTGAAAAATATAATATTGAAAAATGATAAATATGCTATTTTAGTTAAGATAAATAGGTATTGCATATTATTTTATTTTAAGATAAATTACCATATAAGTTTATTCGTTTAACTTATCTGTAATCGTATCTGTTTCTCACATATTCGATTCGTATTTGTACCGAATTCGCTAATATCTGATATGTATCTAATATATGATTTGATCAATACGAATATCAATTTTTCACAGCCGACAATATTCATATCTGTATTGAACGTTAGAAGCGCGCGCGCGCACATATATGTGTGCTTCCAACGTTCAATACAGATATGAATATTGTCGGCTGTGAAAAATTGATATTCGTATTGATCAAATCATATATATATATATATATATATATATATATATATATATATATATATATATATATATATATATATATATATATATATATATATGGGGTTACTGTACCTCAGCCTGCAGGCTGAGAGAGTTTCTCAGCCGGCGGGACGTGGCTGAATATATGCCACACATCGGCCGCAGTGTGTTGGCGCCAAAAAAATCAAAAAAATCCCGCCTAAACAATCGTGAAACAAATTGACAAAAATACCCCTTTTTAAATTCTAAACTGGAATAAAGTCATGAACAAACAAAATTTCAGTTGAATATATCTACAGTTATAAAATTCGTAATTTTAATACATCGAAAAATATAATTAAAAAAATTGGATCAATATAATGTAAAATAAGCAGAAGCATTGAAAATTTAAAAAACATGCCATGGTCACAGACTTAATACAATATAACAACTGCGACACAGTCGCAGTCACTAGTCGCACTCATAGAATAACAAAATGTTTTTATGCGACCTAATACAATATAATTTCAATTTTATATGACAACTGCGACACAGTCGCAGTCACTAGTCGCAGTCATTGTATAACAAAACTTCTTTATATAACGTCTGCGACCCTAGTCGCATTCTATCGTACAACAATGCGACCTCCTTCAGTACTGCGACTAAAGTCGCAATCTTCTTTCCCATGCCTTATGTAAAAGATTTTTAATATGCGACTAGGGTGGATTAGCCATGCGACCCTGAGATCAATTCGCGTATATCAAATCTTATAAAAATTATTATACTAATTACACTGAATTAAATGAAGTAATTAATATTCTTTCTACCGTGATACAACAACAGTCTAGAAAAAAGAGATGCACTAATGTTAATCTCGAGAAAGGAAAGATGTGCACCATACGTAATCTAAAGGTATAGGCAAGCAATTCTATAAAAAGTTAATTTGTACTTCGGATTCTCCCGCAATAAATCTTCAATTAAATATTTAATTTTTTTTACCACTTCCTACCATACTCAACCCTCACCTGTAACAATTATTATTACTATTCATGTTCTTCCACAATATTGACCTTTATATAATGCTTGTAACTAATATATTATCTCATACCTGAAAACTATATTTTTGTTCTTCCTTTTCAATTTGATTTCAAAAACTTCCAAAAAAACAATTCATTCTTCAATCATGTCTTCCCCATCTTCTTCCTCTGAACACTTAGATTTCAACTTCAATCGTTCCCCCACCGGTCCTTTGTCTTCAGGATATTCTAGTGAATCTGATACCAGTATGGATTTCACTCCTTTTGACTATCTCACTACATCAAATAATGTATTAACTGATCCTCCTATTCATGAAGATAATGAAGTTTTAATGTGGGTTAGTGACGAAGACATTATTCCTCTGCCACTTGACGGAGACATGCTTGATGAAAGCATGTCCTCTAATACTGTAGGCTCGCTTCCTATCAACGGGTCAGACGAAGAGCTTGATAGAGACGATCCATTCTGGGAGTTCATCGGTGAAACAAAAAAACCTCAAAAACAAGAAGATGATGAGGAAATAAGTGATGAAGAGGAAGAGCAGAAGAATGAAGACGATGAATCTGCTTATGATGGGGATAATGACGAGGATTAGGATTTCCTGATCTTCTGATATTCAATTGTATTTTAATTACATATCCAAACTGCGACTGCTGCTCTTAAACACTGCGACCATAGTCGCACTCCTACTACGGATGCAATTTATGGTTGCAGTTAATCATTTATCAGTTCCCAATGTGAATATGGTCGCAATAATGTACTGTTTTGGAGTTCAAAGTAATTTAAAGTTATAGTATATTAACTTTTAAACTGTTTTGGATAACTAAACAGTCACCTAGGAAGTATACACATTTTTGGGAAAAGGTAGAAAATAAGTTTGGGAGATATTCACGTGGTTTGAGAGCTTAAACCCTTTGGAATTCCGGGATTAAAAAATATATAAACGGTCATCAGCAAATGATTACAAACATAATAAATTATTTTTGCTCAAACTCGTTACTCTCACTGTTCGGTCAATAGACTCAAAAAAAATGTCTTCTCCACCGTCTTCACCGGAAAGAAGCCAATCATCTAATGATGATTGGATGTATAGTTCTGAACCGATGCCTCGCTACGGTCAGAATCTGAGCTTGATACAGACGACCCATTCTGGGACTTCATTGGTGAACCAAAACACAAACATGAAGAGGAAGAAAGCGAAGAGGAGACTGTCGCCGAAGAGGAGGAAGAGACGGAAAGCGATACAGAAGACGAAAGCATGACTCTTGACGACGAATCTGATTACGATGGTGATGACGAGGATTAGAAGTTTAAAAAATTGTATTTTGTATTTTTTTAAAATATATATAAATCTGTTTTCTAAAGTTAATTGTGTGAATTACATTTTTTACTATTATGTCTTGGTTGAAATGCTGTACAATTGTTACAAACCTTCATTTTAAATATTTTACGCTAAACGAATATACTGCGACCATGGACGCAGTTAATAATTATATTACTTCACCCGTATAAATTTTTAAAGTGAAAGGTTGCGACTTTGGTCGCAGTTGCAGGACGCAGACTTAATAAATAAACTGCGACCTTGGTCGCAGTTGCTGGTCTTTAGTCTTAATCAACAACACTGCTACCTTGGTCGCAGTTGCTAACCGTAGTCTTAATAAAATACAATGCGACCTTGGTCGCAGTTGCTGGTTTTTGGACTTAATAAAATACACTGCGATCTTGGTCGCATTCGCTGGTCTTTATTTTTAATCAACAACAACAGTGCGACCTTGGTCGCAGTTGCTGGCCGCAGTCTTAAAAAAAATAATCTGCGACCTTCGTCGCAGCTGCTGGTCTTTAGTCTTAATCAACAATAACACTACGACGAGGTGACACGTCACCACAGAAGTTGCTTAGTCGCAGTCTTTGGTCGCAGTGTCGACCCTGGTCGCAGTTGTTTCTGTTTGCAATGTAGTCTTATGCGACCTTGGTCGCAGTGTCGTCTCTGATCCAAGTTGTTTTGTTTGCAATGTATGACTGCGACCAACGTCGTAGTTTATTAAAAAACAAAGATGATTTTTATTTATGTCCAGGCATTTATCTCCAGGCATGTGAAAATGATACAAAACGCTCTCTTATACAATAAGATTGAGTGTTACAATACGGCAGTACAAAGAAGACTAAACATCAAAAGACGTTCTCTTATACAATAAGATTGAGTGTTACAATACAGCAGTATAAAGAAGACTAAACATCAAAAGAGCCCTTGTTGACTAAGAGCAGTGGTGTTATTGAGGTCTGGTGGCAGCAGAATCTCCGATTCCACCTGACCCTCCAAAGTGGCGGGATATGATCATTCGTTGATGAACATCTCTTCCACCAGAAGGTTATCCAGTGAGCATGGAATTTCCTCGATGTCACTTCTGGGGTAAGAGTGGAGGTTTTAAGACCTCACAGGGTATGCTACCCACCACTATATCCACCACATCCCCGCCGCCATACCCACTCTGACCATCCCTTGCCAGCAAGCTTGACTGGTGCATCAAGTCCGAGGAGATCTTGGTGAGGGTTAAGTCCTCGTCAGGGATCATGACTTCTTCCCTTGTAAACGACGAGGACCATGACTTCTTCCCTTGTGGACGATGAGGTCTATAACTTCTTCCCTTGTGGACGAACATCGATCAAGTTCGTCCATAGGGTCATCTTCATCCATGGAGGCAGGCCCCTGTTAGAGACTCTGAAGAAGGAGGAAATTCTCAGAGCAATTGCTCTCGAAAAAAAACAGTCTAATTATGGGCTGTTAAAGGGAGAGGGTGAGCCCTATTTATAGGCAGCCCATAATAACCATAATTAATGGTTCATTAATCAGAACCGTCGGCTTTAATGGTCTCCAACCGCCAGCGCCGGTTTGGCATTAAAAGACATTAACGCCTAAACACAATGAAGAGCCTATGCGTAGACAACGTAGACTTGACGTTTAAAGATCTCATAAAATCTTTATGACAGGCCGCGTCTCTCGGAGTGACTCCAAGTCGCGTCCCCTCAGCAAACTTTTCATTTTTCATTTAGATTCAAAAAATGACTTAATCCAAAACAACACTTAATAAAACAACACTGCGACCTTGGTCGCTATGCATGTTAATATAAAGGAAACACTTATTTAACGTATTGCGACCAAAGTCGCAGTTCATGTAATGCAACCCTAGATTGCAGTTGTTGGCCATCTTTATCAATAACAACACTGCGACCTTGGTCGCAATTAACCATGTACACTGCGACCAAAGTCTCTGACTTCGCAGTTTAAATGTACACAGCGACCAAAGTCTCTGACTAAGGTCGCAATTTAAATTAAACTATAAAGTAGAATTTTATCGCAGGATGAAAAAATTGATCTGAAAAGATTTTATATTTTGAGAAAAAATTTTATCGCAGGCTGAAAAGTAGAAACTAGATCTTTCATAAAAGAGGTAAGGAAATAGGGCGAAAAGTAATTTATATACAATAACCTAAATCCTATAAAGAGCGGCAAAAAAAAGAGGGAAAAATAATAATAAACAATAAGGAAAGTTATCGAAAAGGGGGTATTTGGTAATTTAACTTCTTCTTAAAAGCGGGCCGCAAGTCAGTGAAGTAACAAATTGAGCCACGTCACCGCAGGCTGACAAAGTACTCTCAGCCCGCAAGCTAATATACATTTTTCTCATATATATATATATATATATATATATATATATATATATATATATATATATATATATATATGATAAAAGATAATATTCAATCTATATCCGGCCCGTTTGCACCCCTGGTGACAACTCAAAGTAAACATTTTCTAATTGTAAAGTACTACTAAAACTATTGCAGCGCGCCAGAGAAGGCAATCAACTAGAGACTTCAAGAAGTGAACTATATTGCGTGAAATGAAGAGATAAGTAATATAGTTTTTTGTTACAAAAACGGATAAGGGAGAAATAAAATTCAGGAAGTATACTCGGTTACTCGCTCTTTTTATTTTGACACATTTCTGCTTGGATTTGGATTAGCTGGCTAATCACATTAATGGGCTAGAATGAAAATATTGACTATTAGCTATATTAGAATAAAAAGAAAATAGATTAGAGGAAAGTGGACTTTCATAGTAGAGCTGGCGCTGAACATTGTACATGAAGCAATATTTGGCCTACTCTGGTGTAAGAATCCCAAAGTTAAATTGTCCTCAGGAACAACAGTTAAAATTGGTGTGCACTAACTAGATATTCCGGTGATCTTCTCGATCTGTCCAGACAAGTGACCACCTTGGTCTGAAAATGGACATGGTTCTACTGATGGGCTGGATATACTTCTGTACTAGGTAACTGCACTCTCAAAAATTAGCCAGCTCTTTGTTATTTGATTTTTCTGGTGATTTTTCAAATGAGCTAAAAGGAAACCTATTTATAAGACTCCTAGAGCAACCCTGCTCATGTTCATTAAATCCAGTGCAAGGGTCATCATCTCAAGGGTTACTTGCTTTTGATGAATGTAGCCCAAGCAACTTGTCCAGACTCAGTATAGGGAGACCAAAAGTCTTAGCAACATTAACCAGACCAGCCCAAGTCCAAATAGTCTGTACATATGAAAATTCATTAGATAAAAAATATTTTGAGCTTGCCTTTAGCAAGCTTTGAATCCATTACCTTTAGTGTGACAAAATAAAGTCTTACCAATAAGTTATTTAGATTTGTTGAAGTATATGTATACATACAATATATATAGTTTGCAAACTCTTTCCTGATTTGAAAAAATAATTTTGCACAAAACATCTAACATTCTCTTACAAGTTTACAAACTAGCAATAACAATGTTTAAATCATTGTGCATAAGATTGATACCACAAGGACTTGAATCTCCTTTAGACTAACAGAATAAAAAATAGATGCATGATGAACTTACTCTTGAACTAGCATTTTTTTTACAATCTAACAATTACACAAGAATAAAATTCAACTATGATAGTTGTCACTTTGAACCATAGCTCTGCATGAGTGCTTGCACATTTATGGTCATGTGCCTGTCCTGATTTCTGCAAGGGCTTTAAGTATCATTTTATAAGTTTTCATAGGAGACGGTCAAATCTACACCCAAGATAAGTGAGTCCTTTAGGAGTATTTCCCACCCAACACCCCGCATCCAAAATTGCTTTGTACTCGTTAAATCTTAAAACTCATCCTTTCAAATGGTAGGAAATATGCATGCACATCTTGCTTAATTTTTGGGCCAAACATCTTATTATTAGTAGCATGAGTTTTGATCTAATAATTTGATATAAATGATAAATGTACATAAGACTTATAATAATTTGAGACCCATTCCAGTAGAAGTACTTTTAACTAATTTTTTTTTTCAAGCATTTAATCAAATTATCTGCAATATTCTCTGAAGACCGGACGCAATCACCAAGATGACTCTGTGACAGATAAGTTCGTTCAAATAGCCATGCTTCAGACGAATGGTCTACTTTTTCTCGTTGAATAACGAGTTTACTGTCACAATACTCATTGCTTGAGTATCCCAATAGATGATAATTGCAACATGTAATTCTTTCAATGGAAGGTCTCGAAGAAAACAGCTGAGTCACTCAGCCTCTTCTCCTGCAATAGTTAACGCAAAAAACTCGGACTCCATGGATGATTTCTAATCAAAGTTTGATTCTTAGACTTTCATGAAATGACAACTCCTCCTTTAGTGAAGACAAAATCTCCAGTAGGCTTGCACTCATCTGATTTTGAGCACTAGCTTGCATCTGAGAAGTTTTCGATCACAACTGGATATCTGGTGTAGAGCAAGCCCAGACCCATGGTTCCCTTCAAGTATCTCATTAATTTCTAAACAACATCCTAGTGAGTCTTTTCAAGATTGCTTATAAATTTTCTAAGCATTCCAACAGAGAATGCTCTATTTGGCCTTGTGCAGCTCATTGTGTACATAAGAGTCCCAATGATTCGTGAGTACTATAGTTACCTTATTGGTCTTTCAGTGTTGGATCGAAACTTCTTGTTGTAGTTATATGGTATAGACAACTCTGATAAGTTGAAGATCCATACTTCTTTAATATATTCTCTATGTAATGGGATTGAGACAATCCAATTCTATCTTTTGTGTACATAATCTTGATTCCGATAATCACGTTTGCAGCTCCAAGATCCTTCATGCTGAACTGGGAAATTTCTTGGTTGATTTCACTCTCCAAGTGGCCCGATGATGAGCATGCCATCTACATAAATGCAGATCATTGCTATCGTTCCTTCATCAATCTTGATGTAGAGGCACTTGTCAGATTCATTGACTCGATATCCATTGCTACGAACAATCTTGTTAAATTTCTCATGTCAGAGTTTTGATGCCTAGTTAAGACTATATAAAGACTTTATTAGTTTGCATACCTTATCTACAAGAGCATCAAGTCCTTCTAATCTCTCTATGTTAATTTTTTTTAGTGAGATCTCCATTTAGAAAAGTTGTCATCACGTGCATCTGATAAATGATGAACTTCTTGATGATCCCCATGTAATCAGCACCCTCATAGTAGTAATTCTACAAATTGGTGATAAATATCGAAGAAGTCAATACTTTTTTTCCTTTTCTGAGAGAAGCCTTTTACCACCAGTCTTACCTTGTACTTTTCTATGATACCATAAGGTCACAAATTTCTTTTAAAGATCCACTTGCAGCTGATAGTCCTTCTACTTTCTGGCACATCCATCAATTTTCAAGTGTGATTCTGAATCGAAGAGTCAATTTCATCATGTATGGATTCCTTTCAGAGAAGAGCATATTTGGATTGCATTGATTCTTAAATTTTTTTTTTGTGGATCTCCTTCTATGTTATAGGTGATGAAGTCATCTCTAAAGTCCTTTTGCTTTCGGATGCACTTGGAATGTGGTTCTGCAATTTCTTGAGTTTCTTCTTCAGCATCATAATCTTCAGATTCTGAGAGATTAGTTCATCTGGTGCAAAAGACTTTTTAGCATTTTCAGGTACATTTTTGAGTGATAAGCCTTTATCCTTGATAAACTTATCCTCAAAGAACTCTACATCCCGAGCTTTGATGATGGAATTGGTGCCAAGATCCAAAAATTGTACGCATTACTATCTTTAGCAAAACCAAGAAAATACACACTTGTTTGCCTTATGATCGAGCTTTGGTATCCTGATATCTGGTATTCTGATGTAGGCAAGACACCCCCACACTTTGAAATTGTTCTTAAAAACTGAGTATCCCAACCATAGCTAATGTGGAGTAGTGTTTGATTTGGAGTAAGGTATCAGATTTAGGATCCAGTTAGCCATCAACGACGCCTCTTCTCAATAGCAGGTAGGTAGACTAGATGTAATCAACATTGAGTTTACTATTTCAATGAGTGTGTGGTTATTCCTTTTGACAATTCTATTGGACTGCAAGGACTAAGGAGCAGTCGTCTCTGTAATGATGCAATACTCTTTGAGGTATGCTTCAGCGTCCTTCGACCTGTACTCGTCACCTCTATCGCTTTGAGATTCTTTACCGGACGTCCAAGTTGCTTCTTCACTTGAGTCCAAAAATCAATGAACTTGCTATAAACTTCATTTTTTGACTTCAGCAAGTACACATGGTAGAAGCGAAAATGGTCGTTGATGAAGGTGATGAAGTACTTCATGTCATCTCTAGTCACGAAGCTCTTGAAGTTGCAGGTGTCTGAATGAATCAGGAAGAGTTGAAGGTGTCTGAATGAATCAGGTCCAACATATAATATATGTATGCATATAATTTATTGAAATATATGCTTATATATAATATATATAGTTTGAAAACTCTTTCATATTTTGAAAAATTAATTTTACACAAAACATCTAACAAGCTAGTGGGACTTGGTCAAAATCGTGCTAAGGCAATTAATCCAAACTGGGTACAGTCTATGTATTGTTATATTGATTATTCAGATGTACAGTCAATGGAGAATTGGGGAGTCGATGGCACAAGAGGCAATACTAAAGGAAGAAAATACAAAACATAGAGAATCACTCGTCAGAAAAGACTAAAGTTAGCTTGTCATCTTCAAACAAAACTTTGCCACTGGTGACACTTTGCAGTTGGAAGTTATTAGAACTCAAAAGTCACTGGAAGCTACAGTAATCCCCACTGAATTTGCCTGAGGACGTGGGGGGTTTGAGTGTTCATATTGGCTAGATACACATACACAAGGGCTGACTAATATTAGTGGGCAACAAGAATGCTGATACCACAATTTGTTGAAATTGGAATGGTCAATAGTGTTTACATAAATGGTGGTGGCTATAAGATCATATTTATATGATGTTAATTAGATTTCGTGTGTAGAATGCTTAGTTTGTTAGGGTTTTAAGTTCCCATTTTGCTCCCACGAGTTGGTGGTAGGTGGTGCTTGACTACTTCTCTTAGGCAACATGTGAAGCATTGTGACCAACTCACCAGCCCGTTTGCTTGAGCGATGCCATCAATATTGGCAATGCTTATGCTTGATTGGACTGGGGGAGCTTGAAAAGCTCAAGTCTTCTCTTTGCTCTTTCAGAAGTTAAATTTGGGAAGTGGTAGGTGTTGGATTGCAACTTCCTCTGAAAGTGGTAGGAAGTGACAAGCATCCAATAATCCAATTATACAATGTAAATATAATGTAATATATAAACAGTTGGCACTATTAAACCGAGATAGACTTGTCTCGTTCCGGAAGGATTCGAGGCCGAATCCTTCCCACTCAAATACAACCCTACGGCATCCGAATGCAACATTCATTCCGTTGAAGTTGATAAACATTATTTCAAATAACTAGAAATAAAAAATCATGTATTTTGAATACTTTTTACCCATCCATCAAGTAGGCACAAAACGAACGGTCGAAAATATCATATTACTTAGATCTACGTCTTTAGACTTACAATTCTAGATCCGATCATTTCATCATGATCAAAACACTTAAAAACCCTCAAATACCAATTTTTATTAGATCTCAAATATTTTACGATACTAACCAACTCACTATTTCGGCCGTTCATTTTGCGCGTACTTAATCGATGGGCAAAAAGTATTCAAAATACATGATTTTTTATTTTTAATTACTTAAAATAATATAGATTAACTTTAACGGAGTAGATCTTGAATTCGGATGTCATAGGGTTGTATTTGAATGGGAAGAGATTTAGTCTCAAATCCTTTCAGAATGAGACAATATAGATTGCTTTTTCTTGGTTGTTTTCTTTATTCCTAAGGTGCAATCAAACGTGCCGTGAGTGCCCTTGAAACTTATAGTCACATTTTTTGAGCTAAGAAGAACTTCTCTTCGGGAGCTATAATTTTTAAATCGTAAGTCAAAATCATAATTTTGATTTATTCTTGAGCATAGAAAGAAAGTTTCTACGAGGGTTCTAAGTTCTTACTAGTTAAGTTGGTTAGTCTTAAATTTTATTGCAATTTAAGTTTGTTTAGAAGTTATCTGATGGCCTAGAAGATGCATCTCTATATCTCGTAATTTTTTTTTCCAGTTCTATTTTGTTGTTATTAGAGTTTGAGTCCTTTTAAGAGTTTCATTTGAGCTTGAGTCACCGTAACATTGTTTAATTGAGTTTTAAGTAGTTTTAATACTTCTATTTAAAGCTTGTTTCAATGCTGTATGGTTCAAACTTTTCCTCAATGATACTATTTCAGAGGTTCTCTCTTCTCAGTGATTTCAGGTTGTCACGTTATTGATTCATGAGTTTTGTCTGTGAATTTCAACTGTTTTGTAGTTGTATACTTCAGTATCAATTGTTTTTATAACTTTCGTCTACATCGAACAACTCTTTTCCATCTTTTCAATCAGAGAGTTGGTTATGAAGGCCCACGAAAAACCTAGCTCTTTCCACGTCTCCTTCAAATTGTCGTCCATGCCTCTTGGATTATGATGAGCTGGGTCTGTGACTTGAAGTTAATGAGGTTTCTTTCTGTCTTTTCTTCTGACGAAAGATGCGAGAATTTATTTTCCATCTAAATGATCTAAAAAGAAAAAACCTTGAGCAAGCAATCAACCCAACTTGCTAACCAACGATTACAAGTCTTCCTTGACTCAAGAGAGAGGGAGGAAAGGGGAAAAAAAAACGATTATAATTCTCCGTTCAACTGCGAAAGATTTCTTGAGTGTCCTCGTGGGTTTGTGATTTTGAAGGCTTGAAGAAATACTTGGAATAATTCGGTAGAAAGATGAGTCTTTCATCTCTAGGGCTTGACTGCAAAACATGGGTAGATATTTCCCTTTTTAATTAAGTTTAAATATTTTTGAAGGCTTGATTATTGGTTAGATTACAAACGAGTTCATAGTTTTTTGGACGCTGTAAATTTGCTTGACTGTGTAAAAAAGACACAGAGGAAGCCATTTTTGACCACCAACGGACCAAAAAAATGCAAAACAGTTAATGTATTTAATGGACAGTGGGGAGTTTGATGATGACCTCAGGGCTAGCTTAGCTTAAATGAGGGTTCTCTTGTCTCATTAGAGAAAATCCTTGATTAATTCTTAGGATACGTAGCTATTTTGCTTGCGTTGCAACGGTCCATTGACTTGAGAAGCCTATAATTCAAGTAATTTTTTGTAACGCGTACGTGTGTCATTTGACCTAAAAATAAAACTATCCATGCATGATGCATCTAGCTTTGCAACGGCATCCCACGCGCGCGCATGTTCGGTTCATGTGTGTGAGCCATACACATATTATAAAAGGGTTACTCTCGCTTAGACACGTAAGATTAACCCTCTTATAATATTATAAGAGGTCAAAAGCTCGCTAGCGATCGATAGCGCAATGGCGGTGACGACGGCGAGGGCGCGGGCCGATTACGATTCCCTCGTTCAACTCGGTGATAATGACAAGTTTTTCTCAATCCTCTTCCCTCTATTTGTAAACTAAATCTATTTTGTTCCATTTAATTTGGTTACTGAGCCTGTATTTGCATTTTTTTCTGTTTTTGGGTAAAAAAGAAGTGAAAATTGTTTTTAGGCCCTGGTGTGAAACTTCCATGTGAAAAGGTCGTCATGGTTTGCAACAAAGTGGAAAAGCCCCTTGACCAAGTTTCCACCCACTCCATCCTTATTCCCGCAACAAAGTGGAAAAGCCCCTTGACCAAGTTTCCACCCACTCCATCCTTATCCCCACCCAGAGGCAATACATATGCAAGTGTATTTTGGTAAAGCCTACATTGCCCTTGATAATAATTCTGAGTTGATAAGCCCAGAGGTCTGCGCGCATAACACGTATTTAATGCTCGTCACGCACGCATCGTTCAACCCAGCTGTTCTTCTCAGTTGAGATTATATTTTGTCTACTCTTCTATATTTCTGTCCACCTAAAACTGATTCAGGAGTATCCGTATTTTACGAGATTCTTTGATGTAAAGTACTGTGTAAATGGAAAAAAATATAGTTATGTGATATGCAACTTGACGAAAATGTTGATCTTAGCACATCTAATTTGATGAATGACTATAGAGTCTTACCATCTTTCTTATTTCTCACATTCTATCTCTTTGTTTTCTCTTTTTCCTATATTCTTTATTTAAATGGTATCATCATCAGAAGATGAATCTCATTCATCTTTGCTGAATAAAAATAACTTTATTTTGATGTGTGTTGTTTGCTCTCCTGATGGTGGTGAAAGAACATTTTTAAGTTCCAAGATGGGATTGGTATTTCTTCGTGAAGATGAAAGTATCCAACATGCTAAATCTTCCAGTGCGCTAGTTAATTCTTGTTTACAAACTTGAGTAATAGCCCATCGTTGTTTTTGGGCTCAAAATTGATAACGATGTCAAATATTTGCTTGAAGTTTGTCATATATATAACTGCACATTTGTGAATGTACAGGTAAGGCTTTCTGGTGAGGGCGCATTGATGTTTTGGATCCTCCCCAAGCAAGCCAGAAGTAAGAGTTTTTGTTCATTCATCTCGTTTACAGTATTATTATTCTCTCCACGTGAAATGCTTCTGTCCACAAGGATCTTATTTGAAATACACCTAGAGGGGGTGAATAGGTGTTTTGATAATCAAATGCAATTTTAAAATTAATTATGATGAATTATGCAAACGATCACTCAAAATAAGGATTGAAGCCGGTTTCTCCGTGAAAGGCTCTAGAACTTCTTCTCTTCGATTCCTCTATATAATGAGTCGAGGTGCCCAATTGTCTCTTTGTTGAGATGAGTAAAGTCCGATAATGAAAGAGATGGAATGAAAGCAATTATAGAATGTAAGATGAATAATCAAACAAGTATAAAGAAAATGAAAAACAATAGAAAGCAAGACAAAAGCAATCACAAACACAAAAAAATTTGTTTCGAGATTCGAACCATCGCTCTACGTCCCCGCCTTCATCACTATGAAGAATTTCACTATCTTTTAAGGGATTTTTCACAAAGGGATCTTACACAAAAAAAATTACAACTCGGCGCACACAAGACCTGAGTACACAACTCCATCAACTCAACCCTCTGCACAAGAGGCAGCACAAGACCAATTTGAGGTTACAAAGCACTTGGTGATCTATCAAGACCACAAACACTCTCTCTTACAACTTCCTATATAATAGAATATAAAGTATTGCTCAAGAAGTTTAAGTAAGAGATGAAAATCAGTTAGAAAGAATAGAAGAGTATTAAGACTAACTGAAAATAGCTTTGAAAAGAAAGAACTTAGAGATGTAAAGCTAGAAAAACTCTTCCCTATTGAAACAAAACTCAAAAAACTTGTAAACTTGAGTATTTTTCTTGTCTAAAACCAAAACCCATGACCCATATATATATAGGCAATGAATAAATATTATTTAAATATCATACAAGATTATTTGGGGTGTGTTTGGTCATTTGGAAACCAAAATACCTGTTGGAGTCCATTAAAAACAAAATCGATTCACAAAACTAGTCGTTATGACCATCTGGAAGTTGTCGGCTGACAGGTCATCCAGAAAAGAGCCATTGGCTCCAGTCGACCGGGCGGTCGACCGCTCGTTATATAAAAAGAGAATTTTAAATTGTTGGTCGACCTACCCGGTCGACCGACCCCAACCGAGAGTTAGGGTTCAGTGGATCGACTGATCGGTCAACCTCAGGGGTTGGCAGTCGACCGGTCCATCGATCGACAACATGCACAAATGTGCACAACCCTGGCCAAAGGCCCGGTCGACCGGACGGTCGACCGATCAGACCTGAAATAGTTTTATAAGATGATTTTGAATTTCAAACACTTCTAAAATATTTTTTATTGATATAAGGGTAATGTAGTAATGTATGGGTGATGAAATACATATTCTAAACTTGTTGTAAAATATTAGAAAAAATTATGAAACATGTATCAAAATCAAACATGCAAAATACCAATACTTTCAAAAACATATATTTTTTGAAATCGTGTATTTTTTGTGTGTGTGACTTCTTGAGTATTATTACAATATTCTACATTTTAACAAACTAATATCTTACAAGGCTCTAGGTGACTACAAGATCTTCAACCGGGCTTCTCCTTTAGCGATGTTGAGTGCTTTGAGGTTTGATCCCATCTTTGAGTCTTCTTGAGTCTCCAACACCTTTAGAGGAAGAAAACTCCTTAGAACCATGAGATATACTTAAATACTTGTACTTGATTAGTACAAATAACTATAAATATTTTGTTATCATCAAAACCATAAAATCGGGTGATTGTAACCTTTGGCCAACAATCTCTCCCTTTTTGATGATGACAAAACATGTAAGTTATTTAAGATAAAAGGTATGAAAGAGCTTGAAAAGCTTCCCCTCAAGTTATGCTATCTGTCAAGTACAATAAAACATTATGACTTTATGAAATACTATGCTTATATAGCCTATCATCCTTCCAATCCTCCTTCATCCTACAAATATATAAGCATGGTAAAGGAGATTGGATATAGTATACCAAAATAACTCAATTATATCTCCCTCTTTTTGTCATGCATCAAAAAGGATGAAAAGATCAACATAAAAGAGATATTAAAAGATACAAAACAAATTTGAAAATATTTTCAAAAGTCTTGAATCCATACTATAAACATTTAACTCACCACAAATGAATGAAAATCTATTATAATCTAGTGGTTTAATAAAAATATTTGCAAGTTGAAAATCGGTGGTAATCAATTTCGATATCTCATAGTGATATATAAGAAATTGATATCGAATATCTATGTGCTTGTTCTTGCTATGTTGATTTGCATTTTTGGTCATATGAATGGTGCTACTATTATCACAAAAAATCTTAATATGGTCATATACAAATAATAGTCAAAGAGAGTATGTTTCATCCATAAGACTTGTGCACAACAACCCCCGGCCGCAACATACTCCGCCTCGGCGGTTGATAAGACTCCTTAATTTTGTTTCTTGGAAGACCACGAAACAAAGCAATTTCCTAAAAATTGACAAGTACCACTAGTGCTCTTCCTATGCACTCTACAACCGGCATAGTCAGCATCTGAAAAACTCGTCATGAAAAATTGTTTGATCTTCGGATACCACAAGCCGATTCCAATAGTGCCCTTAAGATATCTAATAATGCGTTTTACCGCAATTAAGTGAGCCTCTTTAGGACAAAATTGAAATCTAGCATATAGACACATTAAATATAATATCCGACCTACTAACCGTCAAATAAAATAAACTATCAATCATACTTTTATGAAGATTAATGTCTACATTCATACCTTATTCGTCCTTATCAAGCTTAGTAGTAGTGGTCATGGGAGTCTTGCTTGATTTTACATTTTCAAGTCCAAATCTCTTGATGAGTTCTCTTGTGTACTTAGCTTGATTAATGAAGATCTCATCACTCCTTTACTTGATTTGGAGGCTAAGAAAGTAAGTTAGCTCTCCCATCATAAACATCTCAAACTCGTTCTTCATGCATGATTCAAACTCTTTACAAAACTTTTCATTAATGGATCCAAAAATAATATCATTAACATAAATTTGAACAATTAGGATATCACTATCTACTTGCTTTGTAAATAAAATGGTATCAACTTTATCTTTAACAAAATTGTTTAAAATTAGAAAAGTTAAAAGTCTTTCATATCAAGCTTTTAGAGCTTGTTTTAAACCATTTAAAGCTTTATTAATTTTGTACACAAAATCCGGATGTGTAGAATCAACAAACCCGGAGGGTTGTTCAACATATGGCATCGTCCGAAGCTTCATACGTCAGGAAGTGCAGAAGATGTCCGGTTCTGAGATTATTGTTCAGTCGGTTGTGAATGTTCCCCCTAGTTATTCATATCTTAATTGGTATAATTTTCATCCCTATCTTTTCTGCATTCAACTTCCCCTTATTGAAATTTCGACGACTAAATTTTTTGTAAGGTGTATAGTTTGTAACACCCCGTCCCCGGGAATGTACACTGATATGTGTCTCAATTTTTTGATCATATTTTGCTATTTTCTCCCTGTATTTATTTTTACTTAGTGATTATTTATGTGATTGTTTGGTATCGGATCCGGATCTTTGGACTCAGAGTCAGTCCGAGTCTGATCCCAGACTCGATCCCAGTATACTACTTGATTTGACCTTTTTGATAGTCCAATTTGACCAATTTTAATTTCTAATACTGTTTTCTAATATTTTATATTTTTCGTGATTTTCTGAAATTTTTCTGAATTATTCTGCAAAATCTTCAAAAACGGTATCGATCAGTACTGCTAATTGATTTCAAGAATTTTAATTTACAAATAGAGTTAGATTTTTGAAATCTGCTTTCACATTATTTTCAAAATTATACTTTCTACTTTAGCGCATTTTAGGGATTTTTCTGTATTTATCAAAACTTGACCGGATTTGGCGTCGACCGGTATCGCCGATCAATTCCTGAATTTTTAATATGAAAATATGATTGAATTTCTTGAATCTGATTTCACCATGACTCTCTGTATCATATTTACTATTTAGAAAATTTTTGGGAATCTTTTTGGATTACTCAAAAATTTATCTTATTATACTAATATATTATATCAGTGTTTTCTTCTTTCTCTTTCTTCCTTTCTTTCTTTTTCTTCATTTGACTTTTCCCTGGTCCCCATCATGGCTGACCACTCCCATCACATCACACCACTCCCCTTTCAAATCACCACCACCATCTCTCTCTTTCCTTTTTATTTTCTTCTCCTTCTTCTTTCTCCCAAAAACCTTCTCTTCCCCTCTACCCCACTCCATTACTGCCCACCCAATGGCCAGCAACCCCCCTGGCCGGAGCCCCTGGTCGGCGGCGGCTAACACTGCCATCCCTATTCACATCTCCTCTTTCACCTCATCCAACTCCAACTTCATCAACATCTTCCTCCTCAAACCTAACTACCACCACCATCTCCTTCCTTCTCTCACTCAACCACCCACAACCATCCTCCACCTCTCCACCACTGAGATATCTTCCATCTCCACCCCTAGAACCACCCACAACCACCACATCACCACCAACTGTAACGCCCCGATCCCAAGGATACGGAGACGTTATGGCGACGTACATACGCGAGGTGAAAACAACCTCACGCGTACGTTAAGCCTCAGTACAGTACAATACCTCCATATAGATATGAGGTCCAGCATGAAAGCAATACAAGAATACCTGCAGAAAGAGGTCAGCGATCATAATAGATATGAAAACAAGGATAAATAAGATAACAGAAATAAAACACTAAAATACCTATGAATAGTATTGATGCGGAATCTCCCATGTGACTCCAAGGCACTCTCTGAAGCTATCGTAACTCGGATCTCCAATCTGGGCATGCAAACCCAGGGTCGTCAGAAAGCGACCTAGTGAGTGGTAAAATGAAGAAGGCAGGAATATACTATAATAATACAAGCACGATAATAAGATATAAGATATGATGTGGTAACAGTAATAAGCAGTAGACAAATAAAAATATGTAATCATCGGGTCATGTCTCTAATCGTGTCCAGGTTATATCATAAATAATATTGTCTAGTGGTGACGTAATAGATATGAATTTGCTAGTGGTGATGTAAAAGTAGTGAACGTGGTAGTGATGTAAATGAACATGCAGGTGGGCATATGCAATATGAACATGCTACTGTGTTGTGTCTAAATAGCATATAAGCAATGCAAAACAGAATATATGTGATGCAAGGTGTACATGTGCATGAGTAGTATGCCACCATAGGTATCAGGTAGTGTAGCAAAATCTATAGGTAACATGATAGCGGATACGATAACATGAACAGGAACAGTAACAAGTAAGCAAGATCACAGTGAACATGATAGCAGACAAAATAACAGAAACAGTAACAAGTTAGTATACATGTATCAGGCAAGTCATGTGATTGACACAATAGTAGAAATCAGTACCACCTGATATTTTAATCAATCTCTTCCAGTGTCCCATACCACTGGCAGTTCATACTGGAGCCCGCACTCCAGTCGAACCCATCCGGACATGGCCTACGGGTACCATTATCCAGACGAGAGAGTGACCAAATAACAAGTGTTCCCAACGTCACTATTGTGTATACTGTTTTATTATGTTAATTGGAAACCCATGGTCGAGGAGTTCTTATCGAGTGGATGTATCCCGTGCATACCCGGGATTACGGTCTTAAACAATCCCCTGGCTGCTGAGACCAGGGCCCTCCGCTAAGAGGGGAGCATGAATCAAGTAACAATAGCTCATGCAGCAATACAATCGGTAGGTAGCACTACCATCCCCTGCAGACTGAATTTTCCTGCACACAAAAATATAGTATTTTAGAATATGATGTGCAAGTCTCAGTTCTAATCCGCGGTAGCAGGGCTATGCGGGTCGTGATCCTCAAGGAGGGACTGCGATGGAAGCGTTAAGAAAGTTATCTCTAAAAATTATCTTTTTATTATTAAATAGTTAGAAAGGAAGTGGTATTTACAATGGGGGGTAGAAAAGAATATGGAGAAGTTGGGATTTAATCTACAAAAAGAAAAGAAAAGAAAAGAAACTTACCTCTTTAGTCTGCTTACCGTTTGAACCGTTGCGATGATTTACCTTTTCTTGGAAGGCGTACAAGCACGGCTTATGGGATCGTCCGCCTTCTTAATCTACTCTACGAAATGAAAAACAAGCTATGAAGACCTGTTCATCGCCATGGGCCGTCAAGGTTCCTTCTTCGGCTAGGTATTCTCGAAGCAGTTGGATCTCGTGGTGGGCAAGACATTAGAGAACAAATAGAAGGAAGTAAATACTGAGATACACAAGATTAAATAAGAAGAAAACAATACAAAAATAAAAGCAAACCTCGATTTGATTATTAAACAATGGTGGAAAAATAGAACTTACACCGACTGTCACCATCAGTACAAGTAGATCCCTTCCTCCATGAATACATCATCTCCTCTCAGTTTTTACAAAAAGAAAATAGAAATTTACAGAGGAAAGAAAATCTAACCTAAAACCTAAAAACCCTAGCTTTTGGCCCTTGGCTCTTCGCTGGACGCTCTGTACGTCGCACTGCAGGGGGTATTTATAGGAGCAGAAGGAGGTAGAGTCCCAATACAACTCTCCCACGAAAGCTGATACCCAGACTCGTCAGAAATGCCGCGGAAATGGGAAATTTGCTGCGGAAACGCGGCACTTTTGTAGCCAAATGCCACGCGCTTTGGCGCGTGGCCTTCTCTGGTCCGTCCATCTGGGTTTATCCTTCTAGAAATTGCATCCTGGCTCTTAATCTTTGGATTTGGATATAACTTGGGAATCAAGTTACCTAGATCCCAAATCTTTTCCACGAATTTTCCTTCTCTTCTTTTAGCTTTTATCCTCATCCTGCAAGTGTTTAGGGTTAAATAGAAGTCTATCCTTCCCTCTTCTTTGTATTTGTAACTTTGGCCCTTGTGTATTTGCAATTTTGATAATTGATATTTGCACTTTTACACCTGGGCTTCAAACATGGGCTTGGATCTGGGCTTTTGGGCTCTTTAAGCTTTATTTATTGTTAAAATAATAATTCGAGGCCTGCACACAATAAATTACAAATTATTAATAATTGTGCAGAATTAAATGAATAAATATGAAAATGTGATGGTAAATGTTATGATAAAAATGCACTTTTGACTACCAATCACACCCCCACACTTATCTTTTTGCTCGTCCTCGAGTAAAAACAAAGAAAAAGAAAAAGAAATGAAAAGTTAATCTAACCTAACTCACTTTCGTAGGAATCACGATTGCACTTAGCACGTGCAACAAGCCGTTAAACCTCTAGGTTACCCTAGAGGACGAGTGTTGTCTCGTGAGGGTTTTCAACGGATTACACCCACAAAATCCATAAAAAGGAAAATATTTGAATTATTATTGAAGAGACTAAGTAGTCTATAAGTTTTAGGATTATCATTTTTATTCATTCTTTAAACTTAGTCTTTATAAAGTTAATTGTTTTCCATTTAGGTAAGGATTAAAATTGAATTTCTAATATAGTCTTTTTCGTTACCAAAAATCATATGCATCCTTATGTTTTTACTAGGAATTCCTTAACTTGGACTCTCATGCCTCTTTATATATATTTTTTTTCTTTTTTTTTAATATGTATAACGCATCTAATTTTCTTTCGTGTAAGCATCAAGGCTTCTTGAGGCCCTCATACCTAACTAATTGATTATTAGATGTGTTAATACATATATTATATTTCTTAGTCTTCTTAGGCTTTCTAATCCACCCATGTAACGAACTTAAAGTCGATGACTCCCAAACCGGTTGGCTTTAGGGCACCAGGTGAGAAAACACCCCGCGGACTTAAATTCGAGTGAACTAGGCCCCAAAACTAAGGACTTTATTTTATTTACTCACCTTTAGGCATGAATACTTATGCTTCTTGAGGCACATGTATCAGCTTAATTGGTGATTTTTTTTTCTTTTTTTTTTCTTTTTTTTTTATGAGGCACAAGGTCTTTGTCTTAGAATCCTAGATATGCATTTGGTATGCACATTTCATTAAGGTAAAAATCAAGACTAATTATTTATTCAATTTCTCTCCTATACCTAAAAATTAAACAATTTATTTATTTTGACCAAGTTTTTAGAAATCCTAATCATGATTTTCCTAATCCTTAAAACTAACTTAGATTTCTTTCAAAAAAATAAGTCAAAATATTTCCTTTTTATACCATTTTTTTTTTCAGATTTTTTTTTTTTAGCAAATTTTTGTTAGTTTCTACCTATGTTTAGCAAATTTTTGTTAGTTTCTACCTATGTTAGTATGTTAGTAAAGTCCACCCCCACACTTATCTCATGCATTGTCCTCAATGTATGAATGAATGCATATATGCATGAAACAGAACAAGGGAAGGCGGAAGTTACCTTAGGGTGGTGGTTCCGGAGGTGGTCTAATTGGTCCACGAAATGCGGCCCAATCAAGATAACAGATAATTTGGTGGAACCCACCAGAAACTTTCCTTACATAACCCACTAAAATATATATATAATCATTTTTTAGTATTTCCACCCCATCAAATTTCCAAATTTCATAATAAATTTCAGAGTTAATTGTCTCAACCTCCTTGTCCCAAAATGGAGTATGAAAAGATGGAATTATTGACTTGGACAATATAGGTGCGGGAACGAATACCGACTCAGGGAAAATGCTCAAATCAAGTAAGGGCTCAGAAGTCGGGCTAGGTTCAAGAATTGGGTCCAAGTCAAGAAATTGAAACTCAAGTCCACAATCTTGTTCCCACAATGGAATGTGACCTAATATGGGTGATATCTCTTTACTTCCAATATTAAGGAATTCTAGCTCATCGCCATACAATTCTTCAAAATTAAGGTCAACATCTTCCGTTAGAATTGTACAATCAGTTTCAGAAGTAAAGAGATTGTGAGAATCTAGGTCAAGTTCAATATGATCATCTAAAATGGGTGATTCAATTTCATAATGAATTGGAATAGGATCCAATGTTGACTCGGGAGAAGTGAAATCAGGTGGAGACACTGGAGTCATTATTGGATCAGGAAATAAAATTGAATCATCAAGTGGGAGATCATGATCATATTCATGCTCAAGTTCTATTTCAGGAAAGGAAAAACTTGCCAAATTATCAAGAATTGGAGTTTCGGCAAGTTCAGATGATGGCACTGAAATAGAATCTTGTTGTCCAAAGCAACTTGGTTCGTCGGCTCTAAGAGAGTGGTCAGCGATATCAGAATTTGCCGAACTGTAAGAACGCAAAGATTGAACCATCATATCTAAATCATGCTCGCGAGCTAATCTAGCCTGAGTCATGGCTTCAAGCCTCTTTTGGAATTGGATTTGGAAAGAGGAAGTGAGATCGTGATGAAGTTGTGAATCGGTGGACTCACGCATCATCATGTCTAAGATTGATGGTGGTTGTTGCTTGGACTCGTGCATACTCATCATTTCCCCGATAGATGGTTTTCTATTCTGAATGGGTGGATCTGAGTATGAATCTTGGGAAGAATGTGGACTAGATGGATATGGAGGACAATTTGGTTGAGAATTAGACTCGGGGGACTCGAAACCCCATGAACTCTGTGACGAGTTGAAATTATTATGGAAATTATAGTCATAAGATGGGGGGTGTGGGTTATATTCATTCGGATAAGACCATTCCGGCACACTAGATTGGTCAAAGTTAGGGTATGCCGGGTTGGTAATATTCGAATAATAGTTAGGGGTGTAATATGGATTAAAATTGGAATTATTCTTATATGCCATATCACACCAACACAAACACAACAAACAAAAAAAAAATTCTAACCTAAGTTAGGGTAGACCTATGACCTAGACGACTCCTAACTGGTTAGACTGTCCACGGGAGGTAGGGTGTAGACTTTGACCACAAGTTAATCAGCCAGGTCGGGGCAAGAGTGGTGGGAGGTTTTCCGTCAAAGACGTTCCTTAATTAAATAACCACCACACTTCGGGCTTTCGGCCCTCAATCCCCTTCCTAGACACTGATTTGGCAGGAGTCAACTTCCAACACCGTTCCCCCTTAGGATAATCTCCTAATTGAGTCCGAGTGTCCCTAGGGCCAACGTCTACTAATTTTTAAGTTAGGCTTGGGTTCGTGAGTGCTCGGGATATGATTTTTGGGCTAAGGAAGGGTGATGAAATCCCCACCTTATCTTGTTAATGGGTTATGCCCTTAAGATGAATTAGTGCAAGTGTACAAGATGAGTAGATAAGATTCACTCAAAGCAGAAAATCAACCAAGAGATGAGTCCTATTCTACATGCAATGCGTACGTATCTTGCTTCTCCAGCACTCTTCAACAGTAAAAATAAAGGAATTGAAAAGACACGTGCCTAATATGCAAACGTCTAATCAATTTTATCTTTAACAACAAATAATTTACTGTTGAATTAATTAGCAGTATACAGGTTTATCACAGAACAAACCCAACAGAGCAGAAAACAATATTTGCAATTTGCAGAATCCTGCAAAAATTTCAGTGAGTAATCCTATACTGTTGCCGCGTTTCCGCGGCTATGGCCGCGGATCCGCGGCAATACAGTAGTCTCTGATGCTCTGCCTTCGAGGGCAGAGGCACAGAGGAGCTATATGTCCACTGCTGCTGCTGTATTTCTGTTTCCTGTTCTCCAAACCTGCAAACAGAAAAGAATAAAGAATTAGTTAAAAATTAATTTTTTGTTTTAGAGATAAACTTACCGTCCCTCCCCGGCAACGGCGCCAATTTGTTGACTGAATTTTCCTGCACACAAAAATATAGTATTTTAGAATATGATGTGCAAGTCTCAGTTCTAATCCGCGGTAGCAGGGCTATGCGGGTCGTGATCCTCAAGGAGGGACTGCGATGGAAGCGTTAAGAAAGTTATCTCTAAAAATTATCTTTTTATTATTAAATAGTTAGAAAGGAAGTGGTATTTACAATGGGTGGTAGAAAAGAATATGGAGAAGTTGGGATTTAATCTACAAAAAGAAAAGAAAAGAAAAGAAACTTACCTCTTTAGTCTGCTTACCGTTTGAACCGTTGCGATGATTTACCTTTTCTTGGAAGGCGTACAAGCACGGCTTATGGGATCGTCCGCCTTCTTAATCTACTCTACGAAATGAAAAACAAGCTATGAAGACCTGTTCATCGCCATGGGCCGTCAAGGTTCCTTCTTCGGCTAGGTATTCTCGAAGCAGTTGGATCTCATGGTGGGCAAGACATTAGAGAACAAATAGAAGGAAGTAAATACTGAAATACACAAGATTAAATAAGAAGAAAACAATACAAAAATAAAAGCAAACCTCGATTTGATTATTAAACAATGGTGGAAAAATAGAACTTATACCGACTGTCACCATCAGTACAAGTAGATCCCTTCCTTCCTCCATGAATACATCATCTCCTCTCAGTTTTTACAAAAAGAAAATAGAAATTTACAGAGGAAAGAAAATCTAACCTAAAACCTAAAAACCCTAGCTTTTGGCCCTTGGCTCTTCGCTGGACGCTCTGTACGTCGCACTGCAGGGGGTATTTGTAGGAGCAGAAGGAGGTAGAGTCCCAATACAACTCTCCCACGAAAGCTGATCCCCAGACTCGTCAGAAATGCCGCGGAAATGGGAAATTTGCCGCGGAAACGCGGCACTTTTGTAGCCAAATGCCACGCGCTTTGGCGCGTGGCCTTCTCTGGTCCGTCCATCTGGGTTTATCCCTCTAGAAATTGCATCCTGGCTCTTAATCTTTGGATTTGGATATAACTTGGGAATCAAGTTACCTAGATCCCAAATCTTTTCCACGAATTTTCCTTCTCTTCTTTTAGCTTTTATCCTCATCCTGCAAGTGTTTAGGGTTAAATAGAAGTCTATCCTTCCCTCTTCTTTGTATTTGCAACTTTGGCCCTTGTGTATTTGCAATTTTGACAATTGATATTTGCACTTTTACACCTGGGCTTCAAACATGGCTTGGATCTGGGCTTTTGGGCTCTTTAAGCTTTATTTATTGTTAAAATAATAATTCGAGGCCTGCACACAATAAATTACAAATTATTAATAATTGTGCAGAATTAAATGAATAAATATGAAAATGTGATGGTAAATGTTATGATAAAAATGCACTTTTGACTACAATCAGTGGGAGAACAATATGGATCCAGTACATCACCCGATAAGATCTAATCAACCGTCAAGTCTCCCCCACAACCCAATTAACTTTATGATCTGATATGTCCTGATATATCAAGTATACAATGTAACAAGAATAAATACAGTACCTAATACAGGTAACACGATAACTGGACCTGAGCTCTGTTGATAGCATAGAACAAGATAACGGGAACAATATACCCGAAAACGGGAACAATATCACGGGAACAATATAACGGGAACAATATAACATGAACAATAGATGTGGAATTCCACATATCGCATATCCATAGCTCTCATGTCCAGTATCGAGTATATCCATATCAGTAACATGAAACAATCATGTAATATGAATACAGTAACATGGAACAATAATCTAGGTAATATGCACGGTGAGGCATATGATAATAAGTGAGGAACAAGACATGCATGTACACCCTTGTGGTGAGCATATGTAACAGTGATGCGTGAACATGAGATAACAGTGTATCGAGCATCAATGTAACTATAATAACAAAATATGAAATGCGACATGCCGTGCATTGGTATATCGGTGTACTAGTGGAAGATATATGTGTAGCAAGAATCCGGGTCATATATATATGTGATAGTGATAATAATAGTGGTCGGTGTATATCCAGTGAACTACAGTATCTGTGTAAGGAGGTTATCAGTGCATGTACTAACGATGTCTAGCAGTCATGTCTAGTGACAGTGTAGTGTCATAAAGTACCGTGAATCAGTATACATGTGATGATGGTTATCTCATTGTGAGCTACTACATGAAGTAAGAGTATCCATTAATATGGGGACCTAGTGGTCTGTGGGTCAGTGACGGTACAGGCATGATATCTGTGTCCGAGTTGTCTACGACGTATGTCTTGTTACTATGATTACCTCATCTCATTAACTAACCAATCAGTCCATATATTAAATCAGATTTTATTATGCCTTAATTGCAGGGATACCGATAATCATGTTTTATTCTTAATTAGGCAACCAATCAAGATATTAATCGTGATAAAATATAATTTATAAAAGGAAAATACTCACAAACTAGCCATAGGATGGTAGCTCTCTTCCCCACGATCGTAATGGATCCAGAATCGTCCCAATCGGAGTCCGGATGCTCCCGATATCGCCTGAATACTAAATCATAACAAATAGGGTTAATTATGTAATAAAAAGATTTAAATGCAAATAAGAAATATTAGTAGGGGGTTTTCTGAAAATTTACCTTTATTGAGTTTGGATGCGGGTTTGGGCTGTTAATGGGTCGGGTTTGGATCCACGACCCAAACCCGTTAACTTAAGTCAAATGGGTTGACGGGTAAACGGGTTAATGGGTTTGCAAATGGGTTATTGGGTTTACCTCCTAACCCAATAAGGTTATTGGGTTCGGGTTCCACCCGAACCCAATAACAGATCTACAGCAGCAGCAGCTCTTGCTGCTGCTGCGCGGGTAAGCCGGCCAGCAAGGCTGGCCGGCGGCGGCCTGAGCACCGCCGCCGGCGCTGGGCGACCGCCGGCGGGCCTGGGCGGCCGCGCCCCAGCCCCTCCAAATACACACATCACCATTCTCCATCTCCTTCATCACCTCCACTAAACACCACCTTCTCCCTCTCTAACCTTAGCCCACCATCACCACCTCCAAGCTAGATCCGAACTTCACTCTGGTGACCACTTCAGAGATCACTCCGGCAATAACTCTGGCGATCTCTTCACCATCATCTCTATCTCCATCAACAACAACCACAACACTATCACTTCCACCTTTATTTCTTCTTTTCTCCACCAAAATCACCACTGTCATCCCATCTCTACCACTTTCTCCACCACCTCTTCTCCTCCACTAAGATCCACTACAACCACCACCTCATTCCTCCTCAAAACCACCAAAATCACCTCCACAACCACCAAAAACCCCACACCTCTCACCATTTCCTCCTCCTCTCGTTGTCCGGCCACCCCATGGCCAGCGTCCGCCTGGCCGGCCATCCTTCTCTCCTCTCCCCTCCCATCTTTTATTTCTCTTTCTCTCCCTCTTTATTTATCTCTCCTCTCTTTTTCTCTCTCTAAATATATATTTATATTTATATTTATATTTGAACGCGCACGCACGTTGATTTTAGAGTTTTTTGGAGTTCTGGGATTTCACGACATGGACCGATATTTAGTCGAGTAACTTTTCGGGGGTTGCGAGTACTCTTGGACTTTAGATTTGTAAACCATATTATGGATTTGTGCGTGTGATGTTGGTTATTGACCACGTATCATATTTTGTATCTAGGATTGTATGCACTGTATTGGATCGTATGCATGCATATGGCCAATGTCTAAGACTGTATTTGTACTGTATTTTATGGATAAATGCCTGTAATAATGTAGACGATATTATATTTGTGGGACTGACAGTGGTGCAAGTTGTAGGAGAAGACCTCGGGACAAACGTCCCATCCGGGGTGCGCTGTCTCGTGAGACCACTTCCCGGGCTACCAAACAGGTACCATTCCCTGCACCCTTATGGATTTAGTAGCAGTTTTGGTGGAGTGATTTCGCCTACTTAGCCCTCAAGCTGGACTATCCAATAGACTTCGGTCTCATACCTTTGGGTTTCGTGGTAACTCCGCCTCGAGATTGACTGATCTACAATTCTCTCGTTATTATTTCTCTTATTTATATGTGTGCTTGTGTGGTACTAACATTTTCTACAGGTACCCATTTGGCCCGTGGCTCTATAGCACTTAGGGCTCATAGACCTTATGGTCTCTCTTATGCCCTCTCCTGTGCACTTAGAACCTCTGGGTCTCTTTTTTGCTCCACCTGGTAGGCGAGCTAGCCCTAGCGCTTTACCACTAGACTCGCCCGAGTATAGCTCTGTTGTGTACGATAGACGTAGTGGTTGGACACTTATCTCGTCACATGGATATAGATCTGTCGTACGTGTTAGTGACTATCACTGCTTGCTAGCTCGATTCTGGTCTCAATTTTAGCCTTCGGGCTCTCTTTTGTTCTGCTTGGTAGGCGAGCTTAGCGCTCAGTATTTTACTGTGAAACTCGCCCGAGCATAGCTACGTCGTGACGTTAGCAGAGTGTTCATACACCACTCCGTCACGTACGTCTGGCTCCGGCGCATGCGATTAGCATCTATTACTGCTCGCTAGCTTAAACCCAGCTTCGAGCTCAGTCTTCAAACTTGACCCTCGGGTTCTCCACTAGCTCTGTTGGTAGGAGAACTTAGTGCTCTGCGCTTTATAAGCTAGCTCTATCACGAGCGTGGCTACGCCATGTACGATAGCATAGCGGTCATACGCTGGCTTCGTCGCAAGCGTCTAGTTGCATCACGAGCATGGCTTCAATGTACACGAAGATTTAGCATTCATTGCGCTGGCTTTTCCATATGCGTTTAGCTTCACTGTGAGTGTGGCTTCACCGTGAGCGTTAGCTGGATGTTCATACATTGCTACACTGCGATCATTAGCCCCGCCATATGGGTTTAGCCTAAAGATGCACGCTAGCTTCGGGAGTCTAGCTCAACCGTGTGTCTAGCGTTATATACTGCTAATACGGTCTATCTATGCCCCAGCCCTGCTTAGCTCTGCTTGCTTGCGTATTTGTCTATTCTGTTGGCTCAGAGGCCTTCCACTCTAGTTTTGATGATGATTAACTCATGTAGTTATGTTTACTAATAATCTTGTGATTTTAGTTTCAGATCATGTAACAAGATATTAGTTGGTGATTGCTTCAAAAAGAGGAGTTTGGAAGCCTTCACTTGGTGATTCCCGAGCCCGAGCGTCAAGATCATTCATAGCCATGCTCGTTGGATCACGGAGTTTGGACCGAGTCGACTTGAAGATGAAGATCGTCAAGAAGACTTAGGTATCCTAGTGTTTAGATCCATTTGTAAAGCTTAGTATAGTTGATACGCTCAAGTGCACAACACACACAAGTTTTATGTTTTGGATATTGGTTTTCATGAATAGATTGATCAAAACAAGTTTACTTGGTTTTATGTATAGTAGATGTATTCTATATATACATACATGCTTAAACTTCCTAGACAAACTTATTTTGACTTTCCTACTCATGTATTGAAAAATCCAAATTTTATAAAATACAAGTTTTGGTTTTTGGTAAAAATATTAAGACACAAAAATAGTTCAAATTGCTTGATATTTGAGTTGAAATTTTTATCATATGTTTATATATCAATGCAAAATGATAAAACTATTTTTGGGGATTTTCACAAGATTTATGGGATTTATTAGAAATATTTTTTAACTATTTTTTTGACCCAGAAATATTGGCTGCCAGGATTTGGCGGTCGACCGGGCGGTCGACCGGACCAGAGAGCTTTGCTCTCTGTATCTGGGCGGTCGACCGGGATGCCCCAATAGCCATATTTATGACCGTTGGCGGTCGACCGGCCGGTCGACCGCAAGCCTGTCAGGCTGACAGATCAGCCTAACGGTTAGTTTTCTTTTGGGGCTATAAATACCCAATCTCTTTGGGGATTTTGACAAGACTTTTTACAAGAAAAATATTTCCTATTCTCTGGTTTTTAAAACAAGTTTTCAAAGTGTTTAAGAGCTCAAAAGATCCATCTTATTTGTTTTAAAGTGTTTTGTTTTTATTTCAAAGAAATTAGGTTTTTGGGAAGTTGTTGTTGATTTAAAATTTCTATATCTATTTGGTATTTTCTCAAGAGTATTTTTTTGATCAAAACACTTTGTTTTTTTCACACTTGAGATATCATTCTATCCTATTCTATTAGGATCTTTGTTTTGTGGAAAAGAGATAGTTTGTGGTCTTTGTAACCACTTGTTGTAAACCCTCCTTGTATTTGTGTATCCCTCTTTGGTAGAGGTTGATCGGAGTGGTATTGGTTTGTATCCCTCTTCAGTAGAGGTGATTGAGTTTGGTTGTGTGGCTACGGGCCTTATCCCTCTTCGGTAGAGGTGGATTTGTGGTTGTATTGCCTCAGTGGCATTGTAAGGTTGAGAGAGGAGTTCGGTACTCCTTTAGTGGATTAGAAATCCTTCTCGGTGAAGGCAGGGACGTAGAGGTAGAGGCTCGAACCTCGGAACATATCTTGTCTTTGCGTTTGATCCATTGTCTCTCAACTCTCTCTCTTTATTTTGTGCAAAGCATCATTCATTTCATATCATTCATATTGCTTGTGTTGTGCCTTGCATTGTTCATATTGCTATATCACTTATATGCTTGGATTGCTTGTGTGTTCCTCACTTATACTTAACCACAAGAGCTTCATATAGCACCTCAACCCTTATCTAGGGGAATCAAGAGGAGTTAGTCCAGAGCCCTTCACGGGAATTCGGCTACACTTGTTGGTTGTATTAAGTATGTTGCAAAATAGTTTTTAAGCTTCCGCGTTTAGTTTCTAGATTAACATTTACACCTATTCACCCCCCTCTAGGTGTTTTCAATTGATATCAGAGTCTACGCTCCTGATACTTTAGGCTTAACATTCTAGGAGTGAGATCCTTATTTGCTAGTTTATCATTTGCATTTGCTTGTTTGCAAACATATAGTTTTCACCCATGGATTGCTTTTCACCTCCCATGTTCGATGTCTCCAACATTGACACATGAAAATATAGGATGTCCATGTATTTGAAGACCTTAGGCTTGCATGTTTTTCTTGCCGCTACCAAGAAGTGTTATCTTGGTAATAGCATTCATATAGGGGCCAATGCACAAGCCCTTGAGGCTATTGAAGCACATTAAATAAAGAATATCTTATGCTTGCTTCTAACTTTGATTCTGCATTTGCAGTGTGGAATATGTTAACAACCTCCACCACCTCCAAGCTTCAAGCGCAAATCCAACCGGAGGAATCTAGTGGAGAATCCGAGTCTCAATACTATATGGTCCAAGGGAATGACTCCCTTGAGGTACAGTCAGAATCTCAACTAGATAGTTTTGATTCTAGTTCTTCTTGTGTTGAGCATGTTGATCCTAATACTTTGAATGAAGAACTTTCTATTTTTTGTGAAAAATTAATAGAAAAATATAACATTTTGAAAAAGAAAAGTCTAGGCCTTAATAATGATAATAAAAATTTGATTTCTAGACTTAACAATATTTTGCAAGAGAAAGAGGAGATTTCTAATGATAAGGATTCATTGAAATCTCAACTAAACCTTGTTTTAAAAGAAAATGAATTTTTGAAATCTCAAAATGATTGTAATGATGTTTTAAAGAAAAATAAAATTTGTCTTCAAAAGTTGATTTTGTTATAAAAGAGAATGCTGCTTTGAAAAATAAAATAATTTCTATTTCAAATGATTTAAATGTTTGTTTAAAGAAAAATGAATTTTTAAAAAATAAAATTGATTCACATGTTTGCCATGCTAGGGTAGCTTCACCTAGATCACCCCTTGCATGCACCTCTTCTTTTAGAATTAATGATGATATTTGTATGTTAAAGAAGAGTGTTGATTGTTTGGGCTCCACTTTGAGCCATTGTGTTTCTAGCCATACACGTTTGGAATCTTTGTTTCGAAAGAAACAAGTTCCATCTTTACATGCACACCCTCCACGGCATACACATGCTACCCACGGTCACCACCATCACACTTTGTATACTCATGTGTACACTTGTACACATTGTGGACGTAAGGGCCACCTTGCTAAATTTTGTTTTGATCGTATACATGATTGTAATTTAGCAAATAAATTTGTTTGGGTTAGGAATGGTACTAACCCCCATGGACCCAATAAGATATGGGTACCAAAGACCACCCCTCATGTGTTTGATGTAGGTGTGGGCTCTCGCATGACGTGAGAGTATAGGTGCCTTGGAGTGGATGCGTTCCGTGCTTAAAGGAAACTATTTGGATGCATCACTTTCAAGAGAAGTTTGGTGGATAGGACCACCTTGTTTGGAGACATGGAGAAGTTGCCTCATTGGTTTTGGTAACGGTCTCTTACTCCTTATTTATTTATGCATGCTTTTCATGTTCATTAGTTATAGCATGTTTTGTTGTTTATATGATCATTATGAAAATGCTATGTTTATTAGATCCTTGACATACATGATAACATTTTGAGACACTCATGTTTATAGTGTTCTCACCATTGTTTAGCTATCACGTTTATCATGGGTTTAATAACATGTGAATTCACATAATAATCATTTTTATGTTTATCATGTTAATTTTTACCTTGTTTTATGCTTCATGTTTTGAATATATGTTTAAATGTTAGTTTTCATTAAGACTAGGATTTGTACTTGTACATATAGTGGGCCACAAATAGATCATAATATGTTTGAGCTTGATCGCTTATTTGTACCCATTAGATGTGCTAGTATAGTCTAGTTTTGATGATTCATGCATTTAACTTGTATTCTTATTTTTGGATTTGTTTTATGATCATGTGTTTTCACTTCATGTATATGTCTATTTTGTCAAACTTTAAGATATACATGTATACCCCTTGAGTCATTTGCTTTTCATGCAAATCTTTATATATGGACTCAATTGTGTTTAGGAATACGTATGTATACTTTTCGTGTTGTCAAAACATACATATACCTTGAAGTATAAACTATTTTTATTGAAAAGTTTGATTTTCATGTTTTAAGGAATATTGAGCTTAATGTCTATCTTTCATGATTATGATTTTTACATCTTATTTGTACACTCACATTTATTGTTTACTCATGTTTTGTTTTCATGAGTCATATTTATGCTTAATTGGCTTAGAGTGTTGATTATCATGTGGATTTCATGTTTCATGAAAAATAATTTTGTTTTATTCCTTACTTGAAGGATTTCGTACTAGTTTACAAATCTTTTATATATAACTAGTTCGTGTTCTTCTTATGATAGAGATTTTCAAACATACTTTATTTTTCAAACCTATTTTTGAAAACCCCTACCTTCAAAAAGCGGTTGGATGGGAGATCATGCTCATGTATGCTTTATAGTGAAAATCATTTTAAACTTGAACATAATTGGGAGGATAGGTTATATGAGATATACACTTGATATTATTGTTGATTCAATTGGTATCATTGAATTCTTTCAATGGTGTCAATATTGACATTTTTTGTATACTCATATATTTTTTTATATTTTTTTGTATATGTATGCTTGCACTTCAAAGAGTATCAATTTCAATTGGTATCTAATTTTTCATACATATATATGTTTTTTATTTGTGCTTATTATATTCATATATCTTAGAGCACAAATTTTGATCATGATAAAGCTTATTTTATAATGATTATCTTGTTTCAATTGACTAGTTTTCAATTGGTATCCATATACAAGCTTATTCATTATTTCATTTGGTATTTCATAAAGGGGGAGAAAACTTGTATTTCATCTTTCAATTGGTATTTGATTTTCACTCCCATACTTTATGATTGAAAATTTCAATTTGGTATCATATGTTCAAAATGAAAAATATTTACAATTGGTATCAAAATTTTTGTTTAGAAATTCAAAATCTGTTATGTTTAATTTCAATTGGTATCAAGATTTTTATGTGTTTTTCTTAAAATTGGTATCAATGTTTTTTTATGTTTCCTTTCAATTGGTATCAAGATGCACTACTTTGACACATTCTTAATTGGTATCAAATTTATTTTATTGAGAAAATTCAAAATTGTGTTTTAATAAGAAATGTTAAAAATGTTTTGATATGATTGCATATATGCAAGGAGAGCTTAACATCTCTTCTACATATAGATTCATGTTGAGTGTATCTTATATTGAGGAGCTTGACAACTCTTCTTTATGCGATACACGCGTGTAGGGGAGCTTCGCATCTCTTCTTATGCATTGCATATTTTGTGTTATGTGAATTAGGGCTTGTCATCCTTTCTTCATATAATGCATATACGTAGGGAAGTTAACTTAGCGTCTTCCTCTTCATGAATGTATATCGCATATATCTATTTATTGATTTGTTTGTTTGACCCTTTAGTTGATTCTTTGTTTTGAACAAAAAGGGGGAGAAGAATTTATTGATTTGTTTTTACTTGGACCCCTTTGTTGATGATTGACAAAAAGGGGAGAAGTATTTTAGTTTATATGCATGTTTTGTTTTATTTATTAGTTTGTCGTTTAATTGTTTAATTGGTATCAAGAGCATTATTTAAGAACATGTTTTTATTGGTATCAAGAGCACGTTTTATGCATGATGCATTTCATATGTTTGGTATCAAGAGCATGTCTTTGTTTGGTACCTTGTTTTATGCATGACTATGCATACATGTTTATGAGCATTCATTGCATATTTACTATGTTTATTGCTATGCATGAGTTAAGGGGGAGCTTCTTTGAAGCTTAACTTTAATCCATGCATATATAACTCCATGAGTTTTATCATCATCAAAAGGGGGAGATTGTTTGCCCAGAGGCCTTCCACTCTAGTTTTGATGATGATTAACTCATGTAGTTATGTTTACTAATAATCTTGTGATTTTAGTTTCAGATCATGTAACAAGATATTAGTTGGTGATTGCTTCAAAAAGAGGAGTTTGGAAGCCTTCACTTGGTGATTCCCGAGCACGAGCGTCAAGATCATTCATAGCCATGCTCGTTGGATCACGGAGTTTGGACCGAGTCGACTTGAAGATGAAGATCGTCAAGAAGACTTAGGTATCCAAGTGTTTAGTGTGTTTAGATCCATTTGTAAAGCTTAGTATAGTTGATATGCTCAAGTGCACAACACACACAAGTTTTTTGTTTTGGATATTGTTTTCATGAAAAGATTGATCAAAACAAGTTTACTTGGTTTTATGTATAGTAGATGTATTCTATATATACATACATGCTTAAACTTCCTAGACAAACTTATTTGACTTTCCTACTCATGTATTGAAAAATCCAAATTTGATAAAATACAAGTTTTGATTTTTGGTAAAAATATTAAGACACAAAAATAGTTCAAATTGCTTGATATTTGAGTTGAAATTTTTATCATATGTTTATATATCAATGCAAAATGATAAAACTATTTTTGGGAATTTTTACAAGATTTATGGGATTTATTAGAAATATTTTTTAATTATTTTTCTGACTCAGAAATATTGGCTGCCAGGCTTTGGCGGTCGACCAGGCCGGTCGACCATGTTCCAGAGCCGGTCGACCGAACGGTCGACCGACGTGCACAGGTCTGTGCACGTCTGGCCAGGCAATGGGCCGGTCGACTAGGCGGTCGACCGACCAGAGAGCTTTGCTCTCTGTATCTGGGCGGTCGACCGGGATGCCCCAACGGCCATATTTATGACCGTTGGCGGTCGACCGGCCGGTCGAACGCAAGCCTGTCAGGCTGACAGATCAGCCTAACGGCTAGTTTTCTTTTGGGGCTATAAATACCCCATCTCTTTGGGGATTTTGACAAGACTTTTTACAAGAAAAATATTTACTATTCTCTGGTTTTTAAAACAAGTTTTCAAAGTGTTTAAGAGCTCAAAAGATCTATCTTATTTGTTTTAAAGTGTTTTGTTTTTATTTCAAAGAAATTAGGTTTTTGGGAAGTTGTTGTTGATCTAAAATTTCCATATCTATTTGGTATTTTCCCAAGAGTATTTCTTTGATCAAAACACTTTGTTTTTTCCACACTTGAGCTATCATTCTATCCTATTCTATTAGGATCTTTGTTTTGTGGAAAAGAGATAGTTTGTGGTCTTTGTAACCACTTGTTATAAACCCTCATTGTATTTGTGTATCCCTCTTTGGTAGAGGTTGATCGGAGTGGTATTGGTTTGTATCCCTCTTCGGTAGAGGTGATTGAGTTTGGTTGTGTGGCTACGGGCCTTATCCCTCTTCAGTAGAGGTGGATTTGTGGTTGTATTGCCTCAGTGGCATTGTAAGGTTGAGAGAGGAGTTCGGTACTCCTTTAGTGGATTAGAAATCCTTCTCGGTGAAGGCGGGACGTAGAGCTAGGGGCTCGAACCTCGGAATATATCTTGTCTTTGCGTTTGATCCATTGTCTCTCAACTCTCTCTTTATTTTGTGCAAAGCATCATTCATTTCATATCATTCATATTGCTTGTGTTGTGCCTTACATTGTTCATATTGTTATATCTCTTATATGCTTGGATTGCTTGTGTGTGCCTCACTTATACTTAACCACAAGAGCTTCATATAGCACCTCAACCCTTATCTAGAGGAATCAAGAGGAGTTAGTACAGAGCTCTTCACGGAGAATTCGGCTACACTTGTTGGTTGTATTAAGTGTGTTGCAAAATAGTTTTTTAAGTTTCCGCATTTAGTTCTAGATTAGCATTTACACCTATTCACCCCCTCTAGGTGTTTTCATATTCAACCTTACTCATCTCTACTTGTCAACTTTTATGCTTGTCTATCCAGCCTTACTTGTCTATATAGTTCAGCCTAACCCTATTGTCTGCTTGCTCGCTTGACCGCTTATCTGATTAACTCTGTCTAACGTGGATTGTCAATTGTCTATCCAATTCTATTTAGTTTTGCTTGTCGGTTTGTTCAGTTCTACCGAACCTCATGTGTCTACTTGTCTGAATACCTACTTGCCTATCCAGTCCAATCTCACCCGTCTGTTTGCTTGATTAATAGCTTAATACCTTACTATTATGATTATACTTGTGAAGAGTTTGAAATATCCTTTTACACTGTTTTCATATTCTAACTTATGTGATCGGTTGCCTGATTTATATTGTGACTTTGTGCTTAATTTCTTAATCATCTTTTATTGTTATACATTACCTTACACCTGATACTTAACATATTATCATTTGACACCTGACACCTATATGGTAATCACCTGACTCATGATTATTACCTTACCGGGTGTTATTATGTTATACCCATGAGATCATGTACCCTTGTATTACTCATAATCATCCTGTTATTATATCCATGTTAATTCCCATAAATCGATCATCATAAACATAATATGTATTAATTGGACAACTTACACTGGGGCCGGGGGAACTGATGACATCAATATGTACATCTTCACAATGGTTCGATATTGCAAACGACTATTCTGGATCTAATTGAGGCCATAGGGGATCGGTTGGGGTGAACTGGCACCACTGTCCAAATTTCATCCTTTCAGGACATACAAATAAGACCCTTACGGCTTAGCGGCTAGTCCCGGAGTCCAGCGCTGGATGTCCTGAGGTCGTTGTCCCGGGTATGCACGAAGCCTAATATGAACCTGATACAGCTGATCCCCCATCAGTTTTCAAATAATAACTCGTCTTATTCATAAGTGGATGTATATATGCCGGTAACACATACCTAAACATATGGATCGAATGAATAATATAAGAATTAATAACCCATAATAATAATATTAGGAACGTGTGATATTTGATTTCTCATTTGTTCGGATACTGATACTCACATATCAGACCCGAGTGAGTTGTACTAGAGTGCGGACTCGGTATGAACTATCAGTGGTATGGGACCCTGGAAGAAAATGATTATAATGACAGGCGATACTAATGGTTGTTATTGTATGATTAAGTTATCATGTCGTTTCCTGTATTTGCTTCCTGTGACACAGTAATTATACCTGACAAACTTATTCTATTGCTTTAGGGCAACTCGTGTTGTATGAACTCAGACAATAGTGATATAGGGTATATGGTATATATATGTGAGAGTTTTCTTTTTTGAATTATCCCCTCGACGTATCAATCTCATGAGTCCAAAGTCTAAGCTTATACAACTGATTTTGTCCACACCTGTATTTATCGCATTACTTGATGTCTCATTTTATGTTGTGTGTGTTTTTGCTTACTCCATGATTTTCGATACGTGTTTTCTCTATTCGGGTTCATCGTTACATGTATGTTCATTGGATTCTGGATTTCCTAATGATTCTTAGTTTTCCTTCATGTTTACTGGTCAATGCATGTACTTGTTGTCTGCATGTACTTGTATATCTGAATCACATCACTTGACCTGCACATATGTGCCTATTTGTACATGCCTCATGGTCTCCATTTTATAATCGTTGGGTTGCTTCTAACAACCCTGAACCTACATGTCCAGATTTCAGAGTTTGAAGCTTATGAATTCTCCCGTTGCTTATTAGAGTAGCGTAGTGAAAGTGTGGATCATCGGCAAACCATCCGGAGCTCTTTTCTTCCAGCCCCTTGCTCAGCTCTCGAGTTTCCCTATTGTAGCTCTGGGCGCCCTTTTGTACTGATCATCCTTGCATATCTCATTGTATTTTATATTTCACGCCTCTTGGTGGTGTAATATTCATATAGTATTGGATTAATTCTGTGATAACTTTGTAATTATACTATTATTGTTGGAATGTATACAACCACCGTGCTTTCGCACTCTGATTTCTGCCTTTACTGATGATTAGCGTATATATGTGAGGGTATCTCTGCCCTACATATATTCGTCGCAGCAACATCTCCGTACCCGTGGGATCGGAGCGTTACAAGATCAAGAATAAATAGACCCTCTCCTCCAATAAGAAGGGCTCTTTTCTTAATCTTTTCACTTTCAGTGAAACCCAACACTAAGGCACTGGCATACAATCTCCATAAATCCTATAACCAGTGGATTATATTGGATTCCTCTCCTCCTCCCCATGTTTTTTCTTGATCTGAATTTTCACGTAAAATCTTGTGTCTCTCTTTTTCTGTGATGTGTATTATCTTTACTCATACATTCCCCGCTTTCCTACTCTTGCTTGTAGTGTGGATCGACCATCCGATCACTCGCAACGGAAAATCTCCGTTACAATAGGCAGCTGTCAACAAAGTGTTTGTGGATATATTGTTTGCTTTAAAAAGGAAGGGAAAAGAAATAGTGCAGGTCAATGTGGACAGGGATCAGAAATTTTTCTTGAACAGGCTCCTGCATACAGTATAACGTGGGGAAAATTACATTCACAAAAATAAATAGATAACTTCGGGCTTCAAAAAAAAGTATTTGATAGTAGAGTCTAAACAAGTATATTGATAATAGTCTCATGTGCATTGCACAATCCACGACTCCTACCAAAATGACAATTTTTTTGTCTTGAAGAAAAAAAAAAATAAAGGGAAACAAAACATTAACTCAAATTGCTGCTGGGTAAAGAGCAAGAAGTATGCAGGTTCAGACAGAGCTGATCCACCATGACAGTCCCTTCACCCATGTCAAAGCAATGCAAATCTGTATCCCCATCCTTGAGGTAATAGATGTAATTCTTCTTCAACCCCAGCTTGTTTGCAGAGCAAGATCCTGAATAGTCTGTGCCACCTTGGCCCAAGAAGAAAACTCGGTCACTGATGCACTTCACCATCTCCCATTTTTTCTTTGAAAAGTCTAGCTTATAAACCGCGATATCCTGGTAGGTCAAATTACAATGATCAATGCAGTCCTGCCGGCCATTCCAACGTATTTCATGTCGTATTTTCAGATCCTTAAATGGATTGAAAGGAACATAAATGGCCTGAGAAGGAAGTTCTTGTGGCGAGTGTCGGAATTTGGGTCGAACAAATAGTCTCACATCGGCTAGACGTAGGGATATATTTGGGTAACTCCACTTAGAAAGCTAGTCTTTTGGGATGGTACCCCAAGTCCTTCAATTGGTATCAGAGTCATGTCCCGAACTTAGTCGTGTGTGTGGGTGATGTTCGACGATGTAGATCCCCCAATGGGGCAAAGGCACAATGAGTCTGGCCACCTCGCTGGCGCAAAAAGACGCAATAGGCCCCTGTGAAGCTAATGTTGGCCTCTCGAGACATTTAGTAGTGGTGCTCATTTTCAATAGGCGTGCAGCTCCCCACGTGGTGTAAAGGAGTGACCGACTGCAGTTGGTGCTTCACATAAGGCGTGCCGCCACCTCACGCAGTGAAGAGTTGGATCTCGATAGAGCATTTGATCTTCCAGTGTGAAGATAGTTGAGCTTTTAGGGAGACTCTTTGTTTGAGGAGGGATTGTTGAGTCGAATAAATAGTCCCACATCGGCTAGACGTGGGGATGGTCTTGGGTATATAAGGATTTAGGCAACTCCTCTTAGAAGGTTAGTCTCTTGGGATGGTGCTCCAAGTCCTTCAGGGACTTCAGATTCAACATGAAGTGAAGAGCAAAAAAGCATTTGACATGCAAGAAAAAAGATATGAAATGGGACAAATGTAGATATATAATCCTTTAAAATTGTCTAAAATAATAAGATTTATCCGAATTATTCTAGAAATCTTCATTTGCCAGGCTCAAAATGATCCCATTACTCAATATTTCATGCACTGTTTTAAAAAGTCCCCCATGTGGCCACACGATAAGCCGTTGGATTTGTTTCCCAATGGGCACCGACTCGCTAGCGGTTAATCACGAAATTCTTCTCAGAAAAAAAGAATAAGATTGTTTTAAAAGCATACCTCCCAGTCAATCAATTTTTTTTTTTGTAAATTATGATGAATATTCCTTCGAAAACATGTTTATGTAAGGTATTTATTGGTTTTCAATGTGACACATGTTTTGGTTAATTGTAAATCCATTTGTTCCCTTTATTTTCCTTCCTATCCATCTTCTCTATATATGCCTAGAATCGTAAGTACAGCAGTTTTGATCAGTCAATATTATTAAACAGTTTTCTGTACTGTAGATTTTAATAGTTTTGGGCCAGTCTTTTACTTTTGTATTGTCTTCCCATGTGTTACAAGTCTTTGCTACATATCCATTTATGATAAGCACTAAGCTGAGAGTATGATGCAAAAGTTTGATGTTCCTTGAATAGATCAAGCTGATAGGATTCCCAATGAGGTCATACTTATCTTGTTCCGGATTGAAGTGGCATTTGATCCAATAAATTCCATGAATATATCTAACCATACATCAAGTCACAAGATCAATTCCTTCATCTAGCTTTCTTTCCGGTCAGTTTTCACTTTTAAAGAGCAACGATGGCCTCAGAACCATGATTTGCTTAGACAAGCCAAATGACTTTGAACCCCCAGATCTAACGCACGACCACAGGATGTATCTTTACTAGGGTATAGTGATATTTTCCAGTTTACACATCAAGCTATAACAAGTGAATTTCTTCTGGAACATATTAACTTTATTCTAAGAAAACAATCTAAAGCCAATTTTCAATCAGCTGGATGTTACATTTTACCCACCTTATAAAAATTTCGTCCTCGAAATTTCAATAAAGTAGGGAATGATAAAAATCAAGTTAAGAAAAAAGATAAAGGCTTCCACATCGCTTCTCACTACATTATGAGTTCACCACGCTTTCACTGCGCTACTATGACTTCTGCTACCGGTTTCAGCATGGAGCAACCAGTTCCAAGAGATAAAATTAGAGAAAATAGAATCGGGAAGAAGAATAAGAATCATGATGAAACTCAGATTACTCTAGAAGGAGAGTTGGAATCAGAGATATCAAAAGATCAAAGAGATGGATTCTGAAAGGAAGGACGGTCAATTCCAAGTGGAGTCAATATCATCGTATGGATAGTATATGTATATTGCAGTGTAATTATAACTTGTCTCAGGTCACTGATAAGAATCAGGTCCATTTTATTTCAAACTTGGCTCTGATACCAAGAAAACCTTGTCACGCCCCACTTCTCAAAATACGTGGAAACAGATGTTGGCCCAAAGGCCTATCACCCTAGTTTTGATGATGATCAACTCATGAAGTTATGTTTACTAATGATCTTGTGTTTAATTAGTGACAGATTCATTATCAAGATCTTAGTAGGTGCATAGCTCAACAAAGGATAAAATGTCAAGATTTGGAGCTAGCACGGTGTGATCCAAGGAGCTTTTGGATCAAGCTTGGACCAAGTCAAGAAGATGAGAAGCCATCAAGTGAAGACTTCAAGAAGATGAAGACTTGTGTCTAGGTATAAGATTTTATTTTTTTGTTTTAGATAAAATGTAAAGGATAGAGTAGTTGGTGGATTGCTCAAGTACATATACACACACACTCTTGATAGAATTATTTTCACAAAAGATTTTCTAGTTTAGAAAATACTATTTTGGTTTTTGGTGTTTCTCATATACTTATCTTTTAAGCAAAACCAAGTTTAGAGCTTAATGTCAAAAACATAGATATTTCATCTTTATTGTGTAGTGGATCATATCCATACACACTATGCCTTAAAATGAATTATAATATCTTGTTTTTGTATTTGAAGATGTTTTGGAAAAACAAAGTCTAGAAAACATATTTTGGAAAATACAGTTTTTATCATGAGCCAAATATTTTCAAGTTACAAAAATAGTCCAATCTTTTATAACATGTCTTGATTTTGTGCAAGCATGTTTGTTTATCAAAGTATATTGGTTAAACTATTTTTGTAGATTTTTATGTATTTTATGAGATTTTATTTGAACCAAAAGACTTAGTTTTTAATCCCAGAAAAACAGTTTCCAGGCTTCAGCAAGTCGACTGTATAGTCGACTTGGTCTGAAGTCCGTCGACCGGATCGGTCGACCGACGTGCATGACGTGCACGCCTTTGTGCACTGGAGGACGGCCGACCGTGCCGGTCGACCGATCCAGAGAGCTCTGCTCTCTGGAAATTTCGGCCGACCGTACGGGTCAACCGACAGAGAGTTCTACTCTCTGCTCCAGTGGCTCGGTCGACCCGGGCGGTCGACCGTGGCTCCAACGGTCGGATTTCTGACCGTTGGCGGTCGACCGGGCTGGTCGACCTGCAGGCCTGACAGACCCCAACGGCTATATTTTTCTGGCCTATAAATTTGAGGGTCTTGTCATTGTTTTGTAAGAAGATTTTAGGAGAGCTTTGAGCCAGTTTTTCCCACTCTATTAAAAGAGTTTTCTCCACATATTTGAGAGCAAATACTTCCAATCTAAAGGGAAGATTTTATCAAGAGTGTAAAAGTAATTTCTTGAGTTTTTCACCATAGATTCAATCCTTACTTTTCTCACAATCACTTGAGTTATCCATTGCCTTATCTATCCATAGGATTGTGTTGTGAGAGTTTGTAATTGGTGATCAAAGTGTTTTAGATCACCAAGATTTCATCTTTGTACTTTGAGGAGGCGGACAAGTTTGTTCGCGGTGGTTTAGAGTTCTTGTGTGAACTCGGTGGTTTGAGGTGCGGCCTCGGCGAGCTAGTGAGCTTGCGTGTGTACGGGACTAGGGAGTCCGAGGGCTTGTAGGTGTTGCGGCACCGGGGAGAGATCCATTGGGATCTTGCATAGTGGAAATCCTTCGTGTGTCGAAGGCGGGGATGTAGAGCAAGTGTGCTCGAACCTCGAAACAAACCCTTTGTGTTTGCGATTGCCTTTTCTCTCTCTCTCTCCCTTACTTATATCTTGCATTCAATTATAGTGTAAATCTTTATATGCTTGATATACTTGTGTGCTCATTGATATACTTGCTTGGGATTGTTTGCTAACACTTGTATTCAACCAAGAGAGCCAACGCGGCACCTCAACCCATTCAAGGAGAATCTAGAGGAGTTTGTCCAGAGCCCTTCACGGGGAATTCGGCATCACTCTTGTGTTATACGTGGTGTTTAGTGTAAAAGATTTAATTAGGTCATAATTGTTTTTAGCTTCCGCATTATTCGGCATTTAGTGACCATTAGATTAGCCATCACCTATTCACCCCCCAGGTGAACTTTCAATTGGTATCAGAGCTTGGTACTCTGATTTGGTCTAACCTAGAGTTAAAGATCCTCATTTTTAGACTAATCACGTATTTTGTACACACACCATGGATTTCATGTCACCACCCACCTTTGACATTCTTAACATCCAAATTTGGAAGGTTAAGATGTCTTTGTACCTCAAGGCCCTAGGCATTCATGTTTATCTTGCCACTACTAATAATGCATATTGTTTAGATGGTAAGAATTTTGAGGCTAACTCAAAAGTCCTTCATGCTTTAAAGTCAACCCTAAATGATGATTATTTATCTAGGGTTTCTAACTTTGATTTGGCTTTTGTAGTTTGGAACACCCTCCTCTCCCTTAGCGAAAATGATCAATACTATGCGGGGAGTGACTCGGATGTTGGAAGCGACATCTCCAACAAGTGCTATATGGTCCAAGGGATAACCCCCTTGAGGTAACTACCGAATCCGAGGATGAGGATGTAGACATGTCATATGATGAGCTATCTACTTTTTGTCATCTATTGCTTGAAAAATATGACATGATTAAGAAAGAAAATAAAAATTTGAAAAAGAATATTGCTTGCATGCATGTAGAACAAGATTCATTTAAATCTAACATTGCATGCTTAGAAAAAGAAAATGAGGTTTTGAAAAATGAAAATGTTTCCCTTATGTCTAAATTAAATGATTTGTGTGAAGGGAACACTATTTTGAAAGATAAAATTATTTTGGTGGAAACTCAAAAGGAAATTGTTTTTCAAGAAAATAACTCTTTAAAAAGAAAAATTTGTGAAAAAGAAAAAGAATTTGTTTCGAAAAAGAAAAAGAAAAATGACTCTATATCTCACATGTCTTTACATGCCACCATTGATGATAGTGAGATTAATCTTTTGAAAAATAAAATTAATAGTTTGAGCTCAACTTTGAGCTCGTGTGCATTCAACCATTCTAGATTGGAGTTCATGTTTGCAAAGAAACAAACTCCACACATTCATGCACATCCACATCATGCATATGCTTATGTTGCACGTCATGACCACACACATACACATAAGCATCCTAAGGTGTACAAATGTACACATTGTGGCTGCAAAGGCCATTTAGCAAAATTTTGTTTTGATAAGTTGCATCATATAAATTTTGCTAATAATAAAAATGTTTGGGTGCCTTACAAAGCTAACCCCCAAGGACCCAAGAAAAAATGGGTACCAAAACCCTACCATTTGCTTTTGATGTAGGTGAGGGCTCTCACAAAACGTGAGAGGATCGGTGCCTTGGTAGTGGATGCACTTGGACATGATGGACATACTTTTGGGATGCATCACTATCAAGAGCTTTGGTGGGACAACCACCATGTTTGGAGATTTGGAGTTGGTAACAATCTCTAAACTCCCATTTTATTTTGTACATGCTTATTCATTTGTGAAATCATATAGCATGTTCATGTTTTAGTTTCATGTGTTTTTGTGCTTCATGTGGTATGAACTAGTTTAAATGTAGATTTTATCAAAGCTTGCATGTATACATATACAAATAGTGAGTTACATTTGAATTATATATGTTTGCACTTCATGCTCATTTATACCCACTTTATGCACATGTATAGGCTAGTTTTGATGATTCTTTCATTTATACATGTTTTGCCAATTTTCATGTTTTTACTTCATGTATATGTATTTTAACTCAAATCTAATAAATATACATGTATACCCGTGAGTCTCTTACCTTCATGCAAATACATTTAATAGACTCTTTTATGTTTGGGATATGTATGTATATTGTTGGGATTGGATAAATCATACATATACCTAGAAGTTTGTTTGTTTTATTGAAAATGATTTTTCATGTTTTTGTAAAATTTTGATACATGATCACTTTTGAGCTTCAATGTCTATTTTCATGAAAATGCTATTTACATGACTCTTGTACACTCACATTTTATTCATTTTGTCATGACCTTGTTTCATGAACATCTTTTTATGAGCTTTATAGATCTTGAGTGTCATATTTGTGTATTTGGTATGATTCATGAAATACATATGTTTTGATTTCATGTTTTTGAAGGATCTTTAACTAGTTTTTCAAAAATTTATTTTAACTAGTTAATTATTCCTCATTTGGTAATGATTTTCAATGCTATACTATTTTCAAATTTATTTTTGAAAACCCCTACCCTCAATGGGCGGATGGATGGGCGTGTATGCCTTGTAAGCTTAATTGACAAATATTTTACCTTGTGCATATCAAGGGATGGTAGGTTTTGAATCATACACTTGATCTTATTGTTATGTCAATTGGTATCATTGGACTCTTTCAATTGGTATCTAAATTGATAATTTTTGTATATACTCATACTTTGTTTTCTTATATATGTATGTATCAATGTCAATTGGTATACTCATTTCATACAAATATATGAGTTTCATGTGCTTAACTTTCAATTGGTTCACATTTTTAAAAGCACAAAGTTTATGATGAAAAATAAAAATTTTGGATCATTATGTTTTCCATTGATATCAAAATGCTTCAACTTCATATTTGTTAAATTTCAATTGGTATCAATATGATTTACAAAAATGATTATTTTCGATTTGGTATCTTAAAATTTGATTGTTTTACAAGAGCTCTGATACCTTTAAAAAAAATTTTTAAGAAAAATTAAAAATGTTTTGATATGTATTTCCTATATGTAAGGAGAGCTTAACATCTCTTCTACATATAGATTCATGTTGAGTATATTATAAATCGAGGAGCTTGACAACTCTTTTTTATATGATATACGTGTGTAGAGGGAGCTTCACATCTCCTCTTATGCATTACATAATATGTGTTATGTGAGTTAGGGCTTGTCATCCCTTCTTCACGTAATGCATATGTGTAGGGAAGCTAACTTAGCGTCTTCCTCTTCATGAATGTATATCACATATAAATTTTTATTGATTGATTTGTATTACCCCTTCTTGATCTCTTTGTTTTTGACAAAAAGGGGGAGAAAAATTTGTTTTGATTTGATTTTACTTTGAACCCTTTGTTGATGATTGACAAAAAGGGGGAGAAGTATTTGAGTTTATATGCATGTTTTCATTGCTTAAGGGGGAGAAGTATTTGTCTTCCTTGTTATTTATGCATATATGTTTTGTATTGCAACTAGGAGAAAAAGGATTTCATGTTTTATCTCCATACATTGCATACATGTTTATGAGCTTCATTGTCATATATTATTGTTTTATTTGAGATGCATGAGTTAAGGGGGAGCTTATTTGAAGCTTTACTTTAATCCATGCATATATAACTTCATGAGTTTTGTCATCATCAAAAGGGGGAGATTGTTGGCCCAAAGGCCTATCACCCTAGTTTTGATGATGATCAACTCATGAAGTTATGTTTACTAATGATCTTGTGTTTAATTAGTGACAGATTCATTATCAAGATCTTAGTAGGTGCATAGCTCAACAAAGGATAAAATGTCAAGATTTGGAGCTAGCACGGTGTGATCCAAGGAGCTTTTGGATCAAACTTGGACCAAGTCAAGAAGATGAGAAGCCATCAAGTGAAGACTTCAAGAAGATGAAGACTTATGTCTAAGTATAAGATTTTGTTTTTTTGTTTTAGATAAAATGTAAAGGATAGAGTAGTTGGTGGATTGCTCAAGTACATATACACACACACTCTTGATAGAATTGTTTTCACAAAAGATTTTCTAGTTTAGAAAATACTATTTTGGTTTTTGGTGTTTCTCATATACTTATCTTTTAACCAAAACCAAGTTTAGAGCTTAATGTTAAAAACATAGATATTTCATCTTTATTGTGTAGTGGATCATATCCTTACACACTATGCCTTAAAATGAATTATAATATCTTGTTTTTGTATTTGAAGATGTTTTGGAAAACAAAGTCTAGAAAACATGTTTTGGAAAATACAGTTTTTATCATGAGCCAAATATTTCCAAGTTACAAAAATAGTCCAATCTTTTATAACATGCCTTGATTTTGTGCAAGCATGTTTGTTTATCAAAGTATATTGGTTAAACTATTTTTGTAGATTTTTATGTATTTTATGGGATTTTATTTGAACCAAAAGACTTAGTTTTTAATCCCAGAAAAACAGTTTCTAGGCTTCAACAAGTCGACTGTATAGTCGACTTGGTCTGAAGTCGGTCGACCGGATCGGTCGACTAACGTGCACGACGTGCACGCCTTTGTGCACTTGAGGACGGCCGACCGTGCCGGTCGACCGATCCAGAGAGCTCTGCTCTCTGGAAATTTCGGCCGACCGCACGGGTCGACCGACAGAGAGTTCTACTCTCTGCTCCAGTGGCTCGGTCGACCCGGGCGGTCGACCGTGGCTCCAACGGTCGGATTTCTGACCGTTGGCGGTCGACCGGGCGGGTCGACCGGCAGGCCTGACAGACCCCAACGGCTATATTTTTCTGGCCTATAAATTTGAGGGTCTTGTCATTATTTTGTAAGAAGATTTTAGGAGAGCTTTGTGCCAGTTTTTCCCACTCCATTAAAAGAGTTTTCTCCACATATTTGAGAGCAAATACTTCCAATCTAAAGGGAAGATTTTATCAAGAGTGTAAAAGTGATTTCTTGAGTTTTTCACCATAGATTCAATCCTTGCTTTTCTCACAATCACTTGAGCTATCCATTGACTTATCTATCCATAGGATTGTGTTGTGAGAGTTTGTAATTGGTGATCAAAGTGTTTTAGATCACCAAGATTTCATCTTTGTACTTTGAGGAGGCAGACAAGTGTGTTCGCGGTGGTTTAGAGTTCTTGTGTGAACTCGGTGGTTTGAGGTGCGGCCTCGGCGAGCTAGTGAGCTTGCGTGTGTACGGGACTAGGGAGTCTGAGGGCTTGTAGGTGTTGCGGCACCGGGGAGAGATCCATTGGGATCTTGCATAGTGGAAATCCTTCGTGTGTCAAAGGCGGGGATGTAGAGCAAGTGTGCTCGAACCTCGAAACAAACCCTTTGTGTTTGCGATTGCCTTTTCTCTCTCTCCCTTACTTATATCTTGCATTCAATTATAGTGTAAATCTTTATATACTTGATATACTTGTGTGCTCATTGATATACTTGCTTGGGATTGTTTGCTAACACTTGTATTCAACCAAGAGAGCCAACGCGGCACCTCAACCCATTCAAGGGGAATCTAGAGAAGTTTGTCCAGAGCCCTTCACGGGGAATTCGACAACACTCTTGTGTTATACGTGGTGTTTAGTGTAAAAGATTTAATTAGGTCATAATTGTTTTTAGCTTCCGCATTATTCGGCATTTAGTGACCATTAGATTAGCCATCACCTATTCACCCCCCTCTAGGTGAATTTTCAACAGAGTCACGACTAGAGCCGGCGACGTATATACGCAAGGAAAATACCCCGTGTATACATGCTAAGCCTAAAGTAACCTAAACAAGTTATAAAAATGACTATAATAGATCAAAATCACTGCAATACTACATATGGGTGTCCACACATGGTATCATATGAATACAGAAAAGGAATAACGACTAATAGCAATGTATAGAGAATCAGAAAAACTACAGAAAAAAAAGAATGAAAAGGAAGACAATAATACCAGAATAGGTAGAGAGAAACTCCAGCTCCTCACAATATGTCCAGTCTAATCGAACACTTGATCAATAACATGAAATATCGAGTATCTGAACGTGCAAATCCAGGGTCGTCAGGAAGCAACCTAATGAGTGTGTAAGAAAAAGAGAAGGCGCTCGTGCATATAAACAGTGTGTACATGAAATGATAATATATACTGGAAGGGAAGACATGAATAAAACATTAATAAGAAAAGAATATGAAATAATGAATGTCAATCAGCATAGTACAGGTATCATGATAACGTGCAGTACCTAACTTTAGGAGTAATGAGTTCAATCTAGTATAGATTAGGTGTCAGGTGTCTATAAATGAGTACATTCAAGTGAATACTGTCAATAACATCACATAATATAGTTTATCATTATTAATAATGTCAGCGAACACCAATTGCCACATATAATAGACGTATCCCATACTACACCTATTACATGTGTCAATCAAGGTCCTAAATTATTGAAACTGATTGATTGGAGACTTTGTCCATGCTTAAGGTAAGTCCCGTAAATACCCGGAACTACGAGCCAGATGTCTGGTGCTGAACCCCAGGCCCTACCGCCAGGTAGTCAGTAACAGTAACAGTACTCATAGTATCATTGTGGAATAATACTCAACCACTGATATTAGATATAACCGTAATAAATTTCTCAACTCATAATCTCGATACAGTCATCGTAAACATCAAATACAAATCTATGTCAAGGTAGTTCGATACAGTAAACCACAAGTTCAAATAAATCAACAGCCAGTTCTCTCATTGTTACAAATCTGTTCTAATCCTCTAAATTGCCAATAACCGAGATCAAACAATAATTGTTATCAAACTCTGAAGTAAAAGATCATTGATACCAACGAAATCAATCCCACAATAACTCTATCTCTATAACTGAATAAATCAAGAACCCATCATGAAAAAGTAGTCTATTGATTATCCTCAATCAACTTAAATCGATAAATACTGAATCATAAATAATGAGTAGAACACTCTCGAATAACATGTGATCTAAAGTAGTCTTCATCTGATACTCAGCATCAAAAGTGAACCATTAATACTCTCACAAACTAACAAGTAGATGAATCTAGAAATAATTACTCCTAACAGTCTAAGATCAATCTCATCATATATATCGATATTAACCGTAGGATATTCATACATCTGATCATACTCCAACCTTTATCAATATCATCTAATTACTAATTAATATCTGAAATAAAGAATATAAATCCCAAATTAACTTCAACTCTAATTAAATTCATGTATTTATCCAAGCATCAAGAATTCTAATCCCTTAATAAAGTAAGATCATAACTAAATCGTCTGGAATATCCAAATTAATTCTTATCTGAATAATCACCAATTAAATATCAAGTCTGATAAATACTTCACATAAAATATATATTTCTAATCACAGTCACGAACCAATCATCTCAAGATCAATCCCATAAACAGACTATCATAACTAGATCCGAATCCAAAAATGGTAATCATCTACATATGAAGTGGTATAAGTCAATATCTCAATATCAAAATACAAGGTCCACATGCGTCTGATGCTCAAATATGAACTCGTCCAGCCAGTCAATAGATCTAATCAAGTCACAGTCCAAGATATCAATACTAGGCCTAAGCCAACAACGATAAACTACCAACACATGAAATGACGCTGATAATCATTCAAATTAACTAAATAAATAAAATGAACACTCATTGACACCTCATGAAGTGATATAGGTAACAAATGAATAATATAGACAATGAGAAATAAGAAAAATATACAAAAGCAAATACTCACATGAAATGACGCGATTTTGGATCTGAATCGCCATCTGGTCTTTACTGCACGAGCTGGTACGAATCTCCGGATCATCCCATAGATCGGTTTTTAAATCTCCAGTGTATCGGTTCCATAATGGGTACAAATCTGAATCGGGTTTGGGTCTCCTGTTACCAGTTCAGATCGGACAAACGAGTCTGCGTCGCTGTAACATACAACCAAACACATATGTAGACATAAATACACGTTTACACACATGCGTATAAACACATATGTGTACCCCCACACACATACATAGACAATTATACACATACATACACACTATATATATATATATATATATATATATATATATATATATATATATATATATATATATATATATATATATATATATATATATATATATATATATATATATATATACACACGTACCCATACATACATACATACACATTCCTATACACGCAAACACACACTGAATACTTTGGCACACTCACATGCATGAATATTTATATACACATACATAAAAGCACATGTATTCATAATTACACACATAATCATTCATACTAATAAATAAACATATCCATACATATATAAATATCATCATCCATTAATTATGCACACCCACCCACATAACTAATCCACAGCACAAATATATGCAGAGAAGAGGAGGGGAAGGACTCACGACATGGGGAGGCGGATGGTCGTTGATGGCTGCACGGCGGAGGACGCGGAGGGTGCTACGACTCGAGAATCTCGTCAGGAAGGGTGTGAATGTGCTCGCGCTCGCCGGCGGCGATCGGTGGCAATCGGCGGCGATCCACGGAGGGATACGAGAAGCCAAGGGGAGAGGCGTTCACTGGACTGTTGGTGTAGGGGCTATTGCGCGGCCAGAGATTAAAAGGGAGAAGCTCGGCAGGTTAGGAGCTCCCGCCTGGTCGGTGGTTGCTGCCTGGTCTGAAGATGGCCACGGAGGAGAGGGTGAGTGTGCTTGCTCGGGCTTGGAGGGGATAAGGCACTGCTGTTGGACTTTGGAAGATTGGCTATTGGCATGCGATGATGCCGGCCATCGTTGTGGGAGAGAAGGCAGGCCTGGGTTTGGCCAAGGGCAACCACGGCCTATACAGGGGGTCTCGGCCAATTGGATGCGCGACAGGGAGGAGGCCGCCATAGTGGGGTGTGTTGGCGGTTGTGGAAGATGGAGGAGGAGGGATAGGTTAGGTTTCTTAATTAGGGTTAAGTTTAAGATTATATATAAGAGGTGATTAATGGGTTTGGGTTTCGGGTCGAATGGGTATATGGGTATATGGTAATGGGTTAAAGGGTTATGGGTTAGATAATGGGTTTGAAAATTGGGTAGAAAATAGGAATGGGTATGGATAGGAAACAAGGAAATGAAAAGAACAATATTAGTAATAAAATAACTATAATAATATTAATAATAATAGTATTAATAGTAGTAATCAACCATAACCATGTTAATAATAACACCAATAACAATATATATCAATAATAATAATTATAGCATTAATAATAGATAATAATAATTAATCTCAACTAATAATAATTACTACCAAACAATAATAATAATATTAATTAACATTAACGATAACAATAATAATAATAATCAAATGAGATAGTAATAATAATAACAATAATATCAACAATAAGAATATTATCTAATAATACTTAGTAATAATACTACCACTAATAATAGGCAATAATACTAATACTAAAACATAATAATAACAATAAAAATAATAACAACAATAATAATAAATCATAAACCAAGTTAATTAATAATAATAAATAAAAATAAAATAAAAAGTATAGCTAAATAAATATTTAGAAAAATTAAAAATACAGTATTATTGACAAGGGATATTACATTCTACCCACCTTATAAAAATTTTGTCCTTAAAATTTTAATAAAGTAGGGAATGATAAAAATCCAGTTAAGAAAAAAATAAAGCTTCAACATCGCTTCTCACTGCATCATGGGTTCATCACGCTTCCATTGTGCAACTTTGACTTCTGCTACCGGCTTCAGCATGGAGCGATCAGTTCCGAGAGATAAAATCAGAGAAAATAGAATCAGGAAGAAGAATAAGAATCAGGAGGAAATCCAGATTACTCTAGAAGGAGAGTTGAAATCAAGGATATCAAAAGATCAAAGAGATGGATTTTCAAAGGGAGAACAGTCAATTTCAAGTGGAGTCAATATCATTATATGGACAGTATATGTATATTGTAGTCTAACTATAGCTTTCTCAGATTACCGATAAGAATTAGGTCCATTTTATTTCAAACTTGGCTCTAATACCAAGAAAACCCTATCATGCCCCGCTTCTCAAAATACGTGAAAACAGAGTCGGCAACGTATATGCGCGAGGAAAATATCCCACGAATAAATGCTAAGCCTAAAGTTACCTAACAAGCTATAAAAAATGACTATAATAGATAAAAATCACTCTATTACTACATATGGGTGTTCACACATGATATCATATGAATAACGAAAAGGAATAATGACTGATAATAATGTATAGAGAATCAGAAAAACTACATCATTAACAAGAATGAAAATGAAGACAATAACACCAGAATAGGTAGAGAGAACTTCAGCTCCTCGCAACATACCCAGTCTCATTGAACACCTGATCAATAACATGAAACATCCAGCATCTGGACGTGCAAATCTAGGGTTGTCATGAAGCGACCTAATGAGTGGGTAAGAAAAAGGGAAGGTGCTTGTGTATATAAATAGTGTGTACATGAAATGATAACATATACTGGAAGGGAAGACATGAAATTGTTGGCCCGGAGGCCTTCCTCTCTAGTTTTGATGATGATTAACTCATGTAGTTATGTTTACTAATTATCTTGTGTTGTTTAAGTTTCAGATCATTTACCAAGATATTAGTTGGTGATTAGCTTCAACAAGGAGTTTAGAAGCTTTTCATGGTGATTCCAGTGCCCGAGCATCAAGATTATACCTTTGCACTCGGTGGATCACGTTTGGGATCGAGTCGGCTTGAAGATTAAAGATCGTCAAGAAGACTTAGGTATCCTAGTTTAGGTTTGTGTGTTTTAGATCCATGTGTAAAGCTTAGAATAGTTGATATGCTCAAGTGCACAATACACACACGTTTTATGTTTGGATATTGTTTTTTCAGTTTTTAGTTTAACCGACATTGTTTTCATGAATAGATTGATCAAAACAAGTTTAATTAGTTTATGTATAGTAGATTCATTCTATACATGCATGCTTAACTTTTAAACAAACTTATTTTGACTTTCCTATTCATGTATTGAAAAATTCAAGTTTGACAAAATACATGTTTTGATTTTTGGTAAAAATGTTAAAACACAAAAATAGTTTCATATGCTTGATATTTGAGTTGAAATGTTTATCACATGTTTATATATTAATGTAAATTGTTAAAACTATTTTTTGGGATTTTTATATATTTAACAAGATTTATTAAAATATTTTTAACCCCAGTTTCTGACCCAGAACAGTGGCTGACATGCCAGGTCGGCCGACGGCACGGTCGACCGAACCAAGGGCCGGTCGACCGAGCGGTCGACCGACGTGCACAGCCTTATGCACGTCTGGCAGACACATGGGCCGGTCGACCGGTCGGTCGACCGAACCAGAGAGCTTTGCTCTCTGTATCTGGGTGGTCGACCGGGCGGTCGACCGAATGCCCCAACGGTCATATTTATCACCGTTGGCGGTCGACGGGTCGGTCGACCGCAGGCCTGTCAGGCTGCCAGATCAGCCTAACGGCTAGTTTTCTATTGGCCTATAAATACCCCATTTCTTTGGGTTTTGGATAAGATTTTCTAGAGCAAAAATTTTCCTATTCTCTGGTTTTAAAAACAAGTTTTTAAAAGTGTTTAAGTGCCAAAAAGATCTATCTTATTTTCTTTTAAGTGTTTTGTTATTTCAAAGAAAATAGGTTTTGGGAATTTGTTTCTTGGTCTAAATTTCTATATTCATTTTGGTATTTTTCCCAAGAGATTTTCTTTGATCAAAACACTAGTTTTCCACACTTGAGCTATCTTCTATCCTAATCTATTAGGATCTTTGTTTGTGAAAAAAGGGAAGTGTTTGAGGTAGATTAAGCCTCCAAGTTGTAAACACCCTTACTTTTGTTGTATCCCTCTTTGGTAGAGGTTGATCGGGTGATTGGTTTGCTCCCTCTTTGGTAGAGGTTGAGATTGTGGTTTACTCCATCTAATGAGAGGTGGAGTTTGGTTGTAACCCTCTTCGGTAGAGGTGTTGGTTGTTGTTTGGCTACGGGCCTACCCCTCGGTTGTGAGGCGGTGTTTGAGAGAGGAGTTCGGTACTCCCTTGTTGTACAAATCCTCCTCGATGGAGGTTTCCTTGGTGGGAGTATAGTGGATTAGAAATCCTTCTCGGTGAAGGCGGGGACGTAGAGCTAGGGGCTCGAACCTCGAAACTTATCTTTGTATTTGTGTTTGATCCATTGTCTCTTAACTCTCTCTTTATTTGTGCAAAGCATCATTCATATCATCATATCATATTTGCTTGTGTTGCCTTGCATTATTTCATATTGCTCATTCATTATATGCTTGGCTTGCTTGTGTGTGCCTTACTTATACTTAACCACAAGAGCTTCATATGGCACCTCAACCCTTATCTAGGGGAATCAAGAGGAGTTAGTTCAGAGCCCTTCACGGGAAATTCGACTACACTTGTTGGTTGTATTAAGTGTGATTGCAAAATAGTTTTTAGCTTCCGCATTTAGTTTCTAGATTAGCATTTACACCTATTCACCCCCCTCTAGGTGTTTTTCAATTGGTATCAGAGCCTACGCTCCTGATACTTAGGCTTAACATCCTAGGAGTGAGATCCTTTGTTTGCTAATCTTTCATTTGCATTTACTTGTTTGCGCACATATAGTTTACCATGGACTTCATGACCCCTCCTATGTTTGACCCTTCCAACATTCTTGTTTGGAAGACTAGGATGTCCATTTACCTCCAAACCCTAGGATATAAGGTTCACCTTGCCATTACCAAGGAATCCTACCTTAGTGATAGCATGCATATAGAGGCCAATGCACTAGCCCTTGAGGCTATTAGAAGCACATTAAATAAAGAATATCTTATGCATGTTTCTAATCTTGATTCCGCCTTTGCAGTGTGGAACAAGTTGACAACCACCACCACCACCTCCGAACTTCAAATGCCAATCCAACAAAGGAAGAATCTAGTGGAGATGAACCCGGGCCAAAACAATGCTATATGGTCCAAGGGAATGACTCCCTTGAGGTACACTCGGAAACCCACTTAGATGATGATAATGATGATTCTAGTTCTTCATGTAATGAATATATTGATGCCCATGCTTTAAATGAAGAACTATCTATTGTTTGTGAAAAATTAATAGAAAAATATAATGTTTTGAAAAAGAAGACTTTTGCATTAAATGAAGAAAATGAAAAATTGTCTTCTAAACTTGATTTGATTTTGCAAGAGAAGGTTGAGATTTATAATGAAAGGGATTCATTGAGATCTCAACTTGATCTTGCACTAAAAGAAAATAATTTTTTGAAAAATAAACATGATTGTGATGATGTGTTGAAGAAAATGAGTTTTTATCTTCAAAAATTGATTTTGTTTTAAAAGAAAATGATTCTTTAAAAGGAGAAATTGTTTTTATTTCAAAAGAGTTAGAAATTTGTTTAAATAAAAATAAATCCTTGAAAAATGATATTGTTTCTCATGTTTGCCATGCTAAGGTAGTTTCACCTAGTTTACCTATTGCATGTGCCACCTCTTCTTTAATTGAAAATGGTATATCCATGCTTAAGAAGAGTGTTGATTGTTTGGGCTTCACCTTGAGCCAATGTTCCATGAGTCACACACGTTTGGAATCCTTGTTTCAAAAGAAGCAAGTTCCATCTTTTCATGCACACCCTCCACGGCATACACATGCTCCTCACGGACACACCCATCACTTGTATGCTCATGTGTATATTTGTACACATTGTGGACGTAAGGGCCACCTTGCTAAATTTTGCTATGATAGAATACATGTTTCAAATTTAGCAAATAATTTTATCTGGGTTAGGAATGATACTAACCCCCATGGACCCAAAAAGTTGTGGGTATCAAAGACCACCCCTCTTGTATATGATGTAGGTGTGGGCTCTCGCATGACGTGAGAGTAGCGGTACCTTAGAGTGGATGCGTTCCGAGCTTCTTGGAAATCATTTGGATGCATCACTTTCAAGGGAAGGTTTGGTGGGAAGACCACCATATTTTGGAGACAAGGAGAGTTGCTTCTTCAATTTTGATGACAATCCTTTACTCCCGTTTTATTTACATGCTTTTCATATTCATTGTTTATAGCATGTTTCATTGTTTATTGATTATTATGATAATGTCATGTTTATTAGATTCTTGACATGCATGTATAGCCCTTTAAGACACCCATGTTTAAAATGGACTATTATTTTGTGTTCTCGTATATGTTTAGCTATCATGTTTATCATAGATCTAATAACATGTGTATTTAAATAATAATCATGTGTATGTTTTTCATGTTTATTCATATCTTATTTTTATGCTTCATGTGTTGATTACTTGTTTAAATGTTAGTTTTCATTAAGACTAAGTATATACTTGTACATATAGTGGACCATAAATAATCTATATATGTTTGTGCTTGATTGCTTATTTGTACCCATTAAATGTGCTAGTATAGTCTAGTTTTGATGATTCATGCATTTTAAACTTGTATTCCCATTTTTGAATTTGTTTTAAGAATTCTTGTTTAAACTTCATGTATATGTCTATTTTATCCAAACTATTGTTTATACATATACATCCTTTGAGCCACGTGCCTTCATGCATATATCTTTGTGGACTCGTTGTGTTTGGATATGTATGTATACTTTAGTTTGTATAAGACATACATATACCTTGAAGATTAAATAAGTTTTGATGATTTTCATGTTTTCATGTTTCAAGGAATATTGAGCTTATTGTCCATCTTTCATGATTATGATCTTCACATCTTATTTGTACACTCACATTTATTGTTTACTCATGTTTTATTTTCATGAGTCATATTTATGCTTAATTGATTATGAGTGTTGACTATTTTGTGAATTTCATATTTATGAAAAATAATTTTGTTTTATTTCTTGCTTGAAGGATTTCGTACTAGTTTACAAATTTTTCATATAACTAGTTGTGATATTCTTCATTTGGTAGAGTTTTTCAAATATACTTTATTTTTCAAACCTATTTTTGAAAACCCCTACTTCGAAGGGCGGATGGATGGGCAATCATGCTCATGTATGCCTTATATTGAAAATCATTTTAAACTTGAACATGATTGGGAGGATAGGTTATATGAGATATACATTTGATATTATTGTTGTTTCAATTGGTATCATTGGATTCTTTTAATTGGTATCAATTTTGATCTTTCTTGTGTACTCATATATGTTTGTATGTATGTATGCTTTCAATTCCAATAGTATCAATTTCGATTGGTATCTAATTTTCATACATATATATTTTGTTTATGCTAAGCTTGAGCTTCATCGTTGTTTCAATTGATTTAGCTTTCAATTGGTTTCTTAAACAAGTTTATGCATGTGTTTTGTAGGTATTTCATAAAGGGGGAGAATTCGATTTTCATATTTCAATTGGTATTTGTATTTCCACTCCCTTACTTTATGATAGAAAATAAAATTTTTAAGCATATGATATCACAATCAAAATTTGTTTATATGGCTTAAAAAGAAAAATACTCTATTTTGATATCAAGATGTTTATTTGAATATGTTTTAAAAATTGAATCTCAAAATTTTGTTTAAAAATAAATACAAAAGTTTTGATTTGTATTGCCTATATGCAAGGAGAGCTTAACATCTCTTCTACATATAGATTCATGTTGAGTGTATCTTGTATTGAGGAGCTGACATCTCTTCTTTATGTGGTATACGTGTGTAGGGGGAGCTTCACATCTCCTCTTATGCATTACATATTATGTGTTATGTGAATTAGGGCTTGTCATCCTTTCTTCATGTAATGCATGTATGTAGGAAAGTTAACTTAGCGTCTTCCTCTTCATGAATGTATATAGCATATACCATTTATTTATTGATCTATGTTTACTTTCAATTGGTATCAAGATGCTACTTTGACATATTTTCAATTGGTACCTTAATTGATTGTCATCCCTATTTGGTTTTGTTTTTTTTAGACAAAAAGGGGGAGAAAATTGTTTTTATTAACCCCTTTGTTGATTCATTGTTTCAAACAACAAGGGGAGAAATATTTTGATTTAGTTTTGCTTTTACCCCTTTATTGATGATTGTTTCTTTGTATTAAAAAGGGGAGAAGATTTTTTTTGATTGTTTACCCTTTGTTGATGATTGACAAAAAGGGGGAGAATAATTTGTGTTTATGCATGTTTATGTGTTTTTTATGCATGTTGATGCACACATGTTTATGTACATTCATTGCATATTTATTGTTTATTTGTTTATGCATGAGTTAAGGGGGAGCTTCTTTGAAGCTTAACTTTAATCCATGCATATATAACTCCATGAGTTTTGTCATCATCAAAAGGGGGAGATTGTTGGCCCGGAGGCCTTCCTCTCTAATTTTGATGATGATTAACTCATGTAGTTATGTTTACTAATTATCTTGTGTTGTTTAAGTTTCAGATCATTTACCAAGATATTAGTTGGTGACTAGCTTCAATAAGGAGTTTAGAAGCTTTTTCATGGTGAATCCAGTGCCCGAGCATCAAGATCATACCTTTGCACTCGGTGGATCACGTTTGGGATCGAGTAGGCTTGAAGATTGAAGATCGTCAAGAAGACTTAGGTATCCTAGTTTAGGTTTGTGTGTTTTAGATCCATGTGTAAAGCTTAGAATAGTTGATATGCTCAAGTGCACAATACACACACGTTTTATGTGTGGATATTGGTTTTTCGGTTTTTAGTTTAACCGACATTGTTTTCATGAATAGATTGATCAAAATAAGTTTAATTGGTTTATGTATAATAGATTCATTCTATACATGCATGCTTAACTTTTAAACAAACTTATTTTGACTTTCCTATTCATGTATTGAAAAATTCAAGTTTGACAAAATACATGTTTTGATTTTTGGTAAAAATGTTAAAACACAAAAATAGTTTCATATGCTTGATATTTGAGTTGAAATGTTTATCACATGTTTATATATCAATGCAAATTGATAAAACTATTTTTGGGAATTTTTATATATTTTACAAGATTTATTAAAATATTTTTAACCCCAATTTCTGACCCAGAACAGTAGCTGACAGGCTAGGTCGGCCGACCGCACGGTCGACCGAACCAAGGGCCGGTCGACCGAGCGGTCGATCGATGTGCACAGCCTTGTGCACGTCTGGCAGACACATGGGCCGGTCGACCGTTCGGTCGACCGAACCAGAGAGCTTTGCTCTCTGTATCTGGGCGGTCGACCGGCGGTCGACCGGATGCCCCAACGGTCATATTTATCACTGTTGGCGGTCGACCGGCCGGTCGACCGCAGGCCTGTCAGGCTGCCAGATCAGCCTAACGGCTAGTTTTCTGTTTGGCCTATAAATACCCCATTTCTTTGGGGTTTTGGATAAGATTTTCTAGAGCAAAAATTTCCCTATTCTCTGGTTTTAAAAATAAGTTTTCAAAAGTGTTTAAGTGCCAAAAGATCTATCTTATTTGCTTTTAAGTGTTTTGTTATTTCAAAGAAAATAGGTTTTGGGAATTTGTTTCTTGGTCTAAATTTCTATATTCATTTTGGTATTTTTCCCAAGAGATTTTCTTTGATCAAAACACTAGTTTTTCACACTTGAGCTATTTTCTATCCTAATCTATTAGGATCTTTGTTTGTGGAAAAAGAGAAGTGTTTGAGGTAGATTAAGCCTCCAAGTTTGTAAACACCCTTGCTTTTGTTGTATCCCTCTTTGGTAGAGGTTGATCGGGTGATTGGTTTGCTCCCTCTTTGGTAGAGGTTAAGATTGTGGTTTGCTCCCTCTAGTGAGAGGTGGAGTTTGGTTGTAATCCTCTTTGGTAGAGGTGTTGGTTGTTGTTTGGCTACGGGCCTACCCCTCGGTTGTGAGGCGGTGTTTGAGAGAGGAGTTCGATACTCTCTTGTTGTACAAATCCTCCTCGGTAGAGGTTCCCTTGGTGGGAGTATAGTGGATTAGAAATCTTCTCGGTGAAGGCGGGGACGTAGAGCTAGGGGCTCAAACCTCGAAACATATCTTTGTGTTTGCGTTTGATCCATTGTCTCTTAACTCTCTCTCTCTCTCTTTATTTTATGCAAAACATCATTCATATTTGCTTATGTTGCCTTGCATTATTTTATATTGCTCATTCATTATATGCTTGGCTTGCTTGTGTGTGCCTCACTTATACTTAACCACAAGAGCTTCATATAGCACCTCAACCCTTATCTAGGGGAATCAAGAGGAGTTAGTTCAGAGCCCTTCACGGGAATTCGGCTACACTTGTTGGTTGTATTAAGTATGATTGCAAAATTTTTTAGCTTCCGCATTTAGTTTCTAGATTAGCATTTACACCTATTCACCCCCCTCTAGGTGTTTTTTAGAAATGATAACATATACTGGAAAGGAAGTCATGAATAAAACATTAATAAGAAAAGAGTATGATATAATGAATGTCAATCAGCATAGTACAAGTATCATGATGACATGAAATACCTAACTTTAGAAGTAATGAGATCATCTAGTATATAATCAGGTGTTAGGTGTCTATATATGAGTAAAGTCAGGTGAATACAATTTATAATATTACATAATACAGTTTATCATTATTAATTATGTCAGCGAACACCATCTGCCACATATAATAAATGCATCCCATACTATGCCTACTATACGTGTCGATAAGGATCCAAAATTATTGAAATTGATTGGCTGGAGACTTTGTTCATGCTTTAGGTGGGTCCCGTACATACCCAGGACCACGGCCCAGATGTCTGGCGCTGAACCAGGCCCTACCGTCAAGTAGTCAGTAACAGTAACAGTACTCACAGTATCACTGTGAAACAATACTCATCCCACTAATATTAAATATAACAGTAATAAATCTCTCAACTCATAATCTCGATACAGTCATCGTAAATTTCAAATACCAATGTATGTCAAGGTAATCCGGTACAGTAAACCACAAGTTCAAATAAATCAATAACCAGTTCTCTCATTGTTACCAATCTGCTCTAATTCTCTAAATCGTTAATAACTGAAATCAAATAATAACTGCTATCAAACTCTGAAGTACAAGATCACCGATACCAACGAAATCAATCCACAATAACTTTATCTCTATAACTAAATAAATCAAGAACTCATTATGAAAAAGTAATCTACTGATTATCCTCGATCAACTTAAATCAACAAATACCAAATCATAAATAAGGAGTAGAACACTATCGATTAATATGTAATCTAAGGTAGTCTACATTTGATTCTCAGCATCAAAAGTGAACCATCAATACTCTCACAAACTTACAAGTAGATGAATTTAGAAATAATTAATCCTAACAGTCTAAGATCAGTCTCATCGTACACATTGATATCAACACTTGGATATTCATACATCTGATCATACTCCAACCTTTATCAATATCATCTAATTACTAATTAATATCTGATATAAAGAATATAAATCCCAAATTAACTTCAACTTGAAATAAATCCATGTACCGATCCAAGTATTAAGAATTCTAATCCCTTAATAAAGTAAGATAAAAACTAAACCGTCCCTAATATCCAAATTAATTCTTATCTGAATAATCACCAATTAAATATCAAGTTTGATAAATACTCTACATAAAATATACATTTCTAATCACAGTCACAAACCAATCATCTCAAGAACAATCCCGTAGACAAACTATCATAATTAGATCCAAATCTAAAAATAGTAATCATCTACACAAAAAGTGGTATAAGTGTAATATCTCAATATCAAAATACAAGGTCCATATACGTTTGATGCTCAAATATGAACTCGTCCAGCCAGTCAACAGATCGAATCAAGTCACAGTTCAAGGTATCCAATACTAAGCCTAAGCCAACAGTGATAAACTACCAACACATGAAATGACGCTAATAATCACTCAAATCAACTAAATAAATAAGGTAAACACTCACTGATACCTCATAAAGTGATACAGATAACATATGAACAATATAGACAATGAGAAATAAGGAAAAGATATAAAAGTAAACACTTACATGAAATGACATGATTTTGAATCTGAATTGCCATTTGGTTTTTACTACATGAATCTGTATGAATCTCCGGATCATCCCATGAATCGGTCTTCGAATCGTCAGTGTATCGGGTTCATAATAGCTACAAATCTGAATTGGATCCGGGTCTCCTGTTACCGGTTCGGATAGCACGAACGAGTCTGCATCGTTGTAACATACAACCAAACACATACGTAGACATAAATACATGTTTACACACAAGCGTATATACACATATGTGTACCCCCACACACATACATATACCAGTATAAACATACATACGCATTACACACACACACGTATCCACACATACATACACATTTCTATACACACAAACACACGCTGAATACTTTTAACACACTCACATGCCTGAATATATATACACATACATAAAAGCACATGTATTCATAATTGTGCACATTGTCATGCATACTAATAAATAAACATACCCATACATATATAAATATCATCATCCATTAATTATGCACACCCACCCACATAACTAATCCACAACATAAATATATGCAGAGAAGAGGAGGAGGAGGACTCACGACAAGGGGAGGCTGATGGCCATCGACGGCGATGACGAAGGACGCGGAGGGTGGCTACGGCTTGAGGATCTCGCCGGGAAGGGTGTGAATGTGTTCGCACTTACCGGCGGCGAGCGGCGATCCACGGAGGGGTGCGAGAAGCCAAAAGGAGAGGGGGGTTCGCTGGACTGTTGGTGTAGGGGCTATTGCGCGACCAGAGATCAAGAGAGAGAAGCTCAGCAGGGGAGGAGCTCCGGTGGTTGCCGCCTGGTCTAGAGATGCCACGGAGGAGAGGGTGAGCGTGCTTGCTCGGGCTTGGAGGGGATAAGACACTGCTATTGGAGTTTGGTAGATGGGTTGTTGTCGTGGGATGATGTCGACCATGGGCGTGGGGAGAGGGCAGGCCTAGGTTCAGCCAAGGGCAGCCGCGGCCTGTGCAGGGGGTATCGGGCAACTGGATGAGCGACAGAAAGGAGGCCAGCCATGGTGGGGTGTGTTGGCGGATGTGGAAGATGGAGGAGGAAGATAGGTTAGTTTCTTAATTAGGATTAAGTTTAGAATTATATATAAGAGGTGATTAATGGGTTTGGGTTTCGGGTCGGTAATGGGTATATGGGTATATGGTAATGGGCTAAAGGGTTATGGGTTAGATAATGGGTTTGAAAATTGGGTAGGAAATAAGAATGAGTATGGATAAGAAAGAAACAAGGAAATGGAAAAAGAATATATTAGTAATAAAATAACAACTATAATAATATTAATAATAATAGTATTAATAGTAGTAATCAACTATAACTATGATAATAATAACACCAACAATAATATATATCAATAATAATAATTATAACATTAATAATAGATAATAATAATTTATCTCAACTAATAATAATAATTACTACAAAACAATAATAATAATATTAATTTACAATAACAATAACAATAATAATAATAATCAAATGAGATAGTAATAATAATATCAACAATAAGAATATTATCTAATAATACTTAGTATCAATACTACCACTAATAATAGACAATAATAATAATACTTAAACATAATAATAACAATAAGAATAATAACAACAACAATAATAAATTATAAACCAAGTTAATAAGTAATAATAAATTAAAATAAAATAAAAAGTATAGCAAAATAACTTTTTAGAAAAATTAAAAATACAATAATATTATTAACAAGGGATATTACATCAACTTCAACGGAGTAGATTTTGCATTCGGATGTCATATAATTGTATTTGACTGGGAAAGATTCAGCCTTGAATTCTTCCAAAATGACACAAGTATATCCCTACATATATGGAGAGAGAAATGTATATCGACTGTAATCTGACGGAATCTCGTCAGATGGTGGCTGATTTGGGATATTTCTCAATTTTTTTGGGTTGATCCAACCTTATGAATTTGTAACTTATTCCCTAAGATGTATATTTATTAAAAATTACGTGTTTTGGAGTCTATTTGATCATGTATCTAACAGTTTTAACGATTTTTCAACAGTACGACTCTAAATTAACAATTTTTTGGGTTAATCAAATGACTCTAAAACACGTAATTTTTGAAAATACACATCTTAGAGGATGAATTACTAATTGGTAAGGTTGGATCATAAGAATTTTTTTTTGAAAATATCCCAAATCAGCCGCTATCTGACGGGATTCCATCAGATGACAGCTAACCTACATATTCCTTATATATATAACACATACACACAGAGAGAAAAATGTACCTCAGTCGCCAGCTGAGAGAGACTCTCTCAGTTGGCGCGACGTGGCTGAATCTCAACCATAAATCTTGATGCAACGTTACCATGTCGCAGTTTTTTATGAGGACTGTGACCATAATCACAGTCTTTTTGTGAGGACTGCGACACTGAGATTGTATGAGTTTTTTAGGACTGTGATCATATCGTAATGGACTGCGACCATGTTGAAGCGCCAGCTGAGAGAGTTCTCTCAGCTGGCGGCTGAGGTATAGGTACCTCATATATATATATACATATACATATATACATATATATATATATCTATATATATATATATATACATGTATATGTATATATGTATACATGTATATACATATATATGTATATATGTATGTATGTATGTATGTATATATATATATATATATATATATATATATATATATATATATATATATAGTGAGAGAGAGAGAAAGAGAAAGAGAGAGAGAGACTTGTGTCCTTCCAAAAGGATTTAAGGCAGAATCCTTTCCTCTCAAATACCAACATTCAACATTCGAATACAAGATCCACTCCGTTGAAGTTGATCTTTATTATTTCAAGTATCTATAAATCAAAAATCAAGTATTTTGATTACTTTTTGTCAATCCATCAAGCGACGCAAAATGGACGGCCGAAAGTAGTGAGTTGGTTAGATTTATATCTTTAGACATACAAATTCTTGATCCGGCCATTTCATTATGATCTAAACATTTAAAAACCCCTACAAACCAATTTTTGTTAGGTTTAAAATGTTCTCCACTTTTAAACTAACCAACTCACTATTTAGACCGTCTGTTTTTTTCCTACTTGATGCATGAGTAAAAAGTATTAAAAATACTTAATTTTTGGTTTATACAGACTTGAAATAATTTAGATCAACTTCAACAGAGTGGATCTTATATTCGATTATCGGATATTGGTATTTGAGCGTGAAGGATTCGGGCTCAAATCCTTTTAGAAGGACACAAGTTTATCTATATATACACACACACACACATACACACACATACAGACTTGTGTCATTCTGAAAGGATTTTGGGCCAAATCCTTTTCACTTAAATGCAATCCCACGACATCTAAATGTAAGATCCACTCCATTGAAGTTGATCTATATTATTTCAAGTAATTAAAAAAACAAAAATCATGTATTTTGAATAATTTTTGCCCATCCATCAAGCAGGCGCAAAGCTTTTGTTAGTTTAATAGTGTAGAGTATTTGAAATCTAATAAAAATTAGTGTGCGAGGGTTTTTAAGTGTTTAAATCATGATGAAATAGTCGAATCGAGAATTTGTATGTCTAAAGATGTAGATCTAAGCAATATGCTATTTTCGACAGTTCATTTTTTGCCTACTTGATAGATGAGCAAAAAGTATTCAAAATACATGATTTTCAATTTTTAGTTATTTATAATAATGTAGATCAATCTCAATGGAGTGGATCTTGCATTCGGATGTCGTAAAGTTGTATTTGAGTGAGAAGGATTCGGCCTTGAATCTTTCCAGAATGACACAAGTCTATCTCTCTCTCTCTCTTTGTATACCTCTCTTTCCCTTTCATTTCCATGATTAATTTGTTTTTTTTTCTTGGATGCAGGCAGGAAAAGAAGCTTTTATTAATCCTTTCTTTTCTGCTGGGGAAAAGATAGAGGATGGCCCTTTCTGCTCTGGAGGGAACACTTTTGTAGAAGAAGACTACCTTAACTATGAAGGTTCTGATGATATTTTGTACGATTTTGGACCTTCTGGTGGAGGTGATGTTCGGCCACTTGAAATTGAGGAGGACATAGAAATTCTGGAAACCTCCACGAGCATTGAACAAGTTGTTGAAGTTGCCACTACCACGACTATTGTTCTTCAAGGTAATAATCGTAAAATTTTATTTCACGTTTGCTATCAGCATAGTCACTAAAGTTGCCACTACTGTGGCCACCTCTATCTCTATATATATAGAAAGAGACAGACTCGTGTCATTCCGAAAGGATTCGAGGTCGAATCCTTCCCACTCAAATAAAACCCTACAACATCCAAATGTAAGATCCACTCCGTTGAAGCTGATCTATATTATTTCAAGTAACTAAAAATCAAATATCATGTATTTTGAATACTTTTTGTCCATCCACGAAGTAGACACAAAAAGGATGGTCAAATAGTGCGCTCGTTAGTTTAACGGTGTAGAATATTTAAAATCTAACAAAAATTGATGTGTGAGAATTTTTAATGTTTAGATCATGAGGAAATCGTCGGATCGAGAATTTGTATGTATAAAGATGTAGATCTTAGTAATATACTGTTTTTGGCCATCCATTTTGCGTCTACTTGATGGATGGATAAAAAGTACTCAAAATACATAATTTTTGTTTTTTTAATTACTTAAAATAATATAGATCAGCTTCAATGGAGTGGATCTTGCATTCAAATGTCGTTGTGTTGTATTTCAGTGGGAAAGATTCGGTCTCGAATACTTTCGGAATGAGACAAGTCTCTCTCTCTCTCTCTCTCTCTCTCTCTCTCTCTCTCTCTAAGGTAAGTGAGATTTTATTGATCATGTAACAATAGTACATAGTACAAGAAGGTTAGGCTACTCTAGTTCTATTCTTAGAAAACTATAGTGAGAGGAGAGGATCCTAGCCGTCATCTTCTACTATAGTAAGCAAAGAACGAACTAAGATTGACCCAAAACCTAAAAAAATAAAGGAAGAAACAATACTAACAAATGCTATATTGTTGCAGTGATAACTGATATATCAGAGATATCAGCACTTCTGGCATACACTTGCAGGATAGCATACTAAATGGTGATCAATAAGGTACAAAGCTACTGCTGCTTCTCTTTTAAACCTAGTTCTGATCCAATTCTAAGCTACTGGTACAGAACTTTATGCCTTCCAATTAGAAAGGATGGCCTTCATTGCTTTATCCCTATCCACTTTCCAGTTGCAAGTCCTCAGAAGCAATCCAATGTCCTCAAATAGTCTTCTAAACACCATAATTTTGTTGCTCTGTTGGAGTTGTAATATTCTCATGTTTTTCTCCTTCCATATATGCCAAACAGTGGCAGCTAGAGTCATCTTGGCCAGAATAGATGTTTTGGTTTTGGTCTTGAACTTAGCTTGGATTAGCAAAGCCTCATTGTGCAGAGAACTAATCTGCATAGGGTCCATAAGTATGCTGAGAATGAACACTCAAAAAATAGATGCTGGATGTTTTCCTGACCGGAGCTGCACAGAATACAAACATCAGTATCTGCTATATCAACAGATTTTAGAAAAGCCCTTGTCAATAATTTTCCTTGCAAAGCTCTCAGGAAGCAAACTGCCATCTTTGGGTAGCATTTGCAAATTGGTATGGATTCTGCACATCTCTTGCCAATTTCCAAGCTGACTTAAAACTGAAAGTATCAGTTTTTGGAGCAGTTCCATTTCCAGCCATCATCATTTTTGAAGGTAGCCACTGGTTGCTGAGATATGAAATCCGAAACCGGCACCAACAGCTGATCTTTTAGATACCAATGCCAATCTCTAATAACTTCTGACAATTTTCAGTTGAGAGCGGAGAGTGGAAGGACAGAGCTTGAGTAATGAGATATCAGAATATCAAATCAGTTAACCAGCTATCATAGAAAAAGGAGGTGTCATGATCATTGCCAAGCACCCTAACAATGTGAGGGAGTACTGTATCCTTCAAAATGCAAATCCACTTCCAAGAACCTGATGTCAGCATATCTGCCCTGGCTTGAGATAAATGGTCATGTTGTAAATAGTGAATTCACATCCATTTTGCCCATAAGGAATTAGAAGTACAGAATCTCCAAACTGATCTGACACCTGATGCCTTATTAACATCAATAAGCCGTCTAATTCCTACTCCTCCCTCAAGCTTAGTGATTGGGGAAAAACCGAGAAATTAAAATATGTACTCTGAAATCGGAAATGCTACTCTAGCTTCTCGCAATTTAATCACGATAGCAGTGACTATGCGGGTCGTGATTCACAAGGAGGGATGTGATGCAAACGTTTCTGTATATTTTAAATAATTAAATTGGTTAAGTTGTTCTTCTTTGTTTTAAAAGAGATAAAAAGAAAACTATTCTAAGTTAGAAGAGAAAATAAGAAGAAGAAATAAAAAGAATAAGTTTGTATTTTTGGTTTTTAAAAGAGAATTAAAAAGAAAAAAATTCATGGATAAAATCTACTAAGTGTTCCAACAAGATTACTTACCTCTTCAGACGATTGTCTAACCTTAGATTTTTAGTGATGGTTCACTTTGAATTAAAGACAATCAGCACATAACTCATAAGAAGAGAATCGATTCTCATCCATATTATATCATCAAAACTCAAAGAGTAAGCACGAATTAATAACAAAAAGGAAGGAATCCATCATTGTTAACTATAGGTGGCTTTCACAATGACAAGCCTATTCCAAAGCTATAAGATTCACATGAATTTAGAAATCACAAAAGAAGAAAGTAATCTAGAAGTTGAATAGACTAAAATTATGGAGAAGAGTACACAAAAATAAAGAAAAAACAATTTTGGATTAAATAAAGAACAATAAGAGAAAAGAGAAACTTACATTAATGGTCACCCTTAAATCCACTCTCTCTTTTAAACTTATGAATCTCTCTTTAATCTAAATTACAAAAAAACAAAAACATAAAACAAAAACCTAAACTAAACCAACCTAAAACCCTATTTTTAATCTCTACGTGGATATCTTTTTGTCTCTGCTCCAATAGGGTACTTATAGGAGAACGCCCAGGGATATAAAGAGTCAGAATCAGACACCAAAACATGAAGCCAACCGCCCTAGGATTGTCACGTTTTTGTGGCAATCTAGGAGAAAACGCGGCAAATCTTGAGCCGGTAATGTTGCATTTTTTCTGCAATTTTGCCTCGTCTAGTCATCTAAATATTTATTCTCAGAATTGTGATTTGAAAAGTGAATATTCTGAAAATATTCGTTTCTTCTCTTGACTTGAAAAATAATTGATTTTGACTTTGAATTTAATTAGGATCTTTTGACTTTCTGGGCTTTTCTTCTTCTTAAACACTAAATAAATAACATGCATACTAATAAACATAGAGGAGGTTAAATAGTAGAGTTTTATTTAAAATAAATGTGATAATATGGTGTAAAATATGCAAAATTAATTAGTAATCACACCCCCACACCTATCTTTTACTCGCCCTCGAGCAAAACAAATGAAAAAAATTAAACTAACCTAATTTAACTTACTTTTCTCGAAATTATGATTGCATTTAGCACGTGCAACAAACCGTTAAACCTCTAGGCTATCCCTAGAGGACTAGTTTTGCCTCATGAGGGTTTTTAGTTAATTGCACCCATAAAATCTATAAAAAAATAAAGTGTTAGTATTTTTCAAAAACGTATTTCGAAAGAGAGAAAATATTTGAAAGATTTTTGTACAAATCAAGTAATCTATAAGTCTTAGGATTACCAAACTATTCATTCTTATACTTAGTATTTATATAAAAATTTGTTATCAATCAAGGTTAGAATTCAAACTGTATTTCTCATCTAGTTTATTATTTTATCCTAAATCATACGCACTTTTGTGATAGTGATTTTTAACTCGAGATTTTTCAACTCTAATTCTTATGTCTTATTTTTTCATTTTATTAGGCGGCTTTCTAATTCGTCCATGTAACGAGTCTTAGGTTATGACTCTCAAACCAAACATTTTTAGAGCACCGGGTGAGAAAAATACCCCTCAGACTTTAAGGATCAAGCAAATAAGTTCAAAAAACTAAGAGTTTTAATTGGTTATATTAACCACTTTTAGACTCGAATACTTATATTTCATGAGGTACAACTACTCAGCTTAATCAGATGATTTTTAATATATAAATAATTTTTTTATTTAAGACACAAGAGTTCTTGTTTTGAATTCTAAGTGTGTAAATGTATGTAAAAATTGCATATTTCATCAGGTAAAAATCAAGACCAAATTAATTTTTTTTATTTTTTTCTCCTAATCCTAGAAATCAAATAAATAATCTCATTTTGACCAAGTCTTAAGAAACCCTAATTATGATTCCCCTATTCCTTAAGATTAACTTAATTTTTTACAAAATAGGTCAAAATATTATTTTCTTTTTTAAAAAGTATTTTTAGTTAAACCTATATTATGTTAGTGAAACACTCTCCCCACATATCTCATGTATTGTCCTTAATGTATGAATGAATGCATATATGCATGAAAAAGAGAAAAAGAAAAGAAAGATGTTACCTCATGTGGTAGTTTCGGTGGTAGTCTGATTGGTGCAAGTATCACTGCCTAATCTAATGAATGTGATTTTCGAAAGAACCCACATTTAACTTCTAACCCGTTAACATTGTTATAAACCTCAAATTGAATAGGATCATATAAGATCCTATCGTGAAACTCATCCTGATTAAATGACCAATCTTGATAAACCATCTCAGAGTTAGATTGTTCAACACCTTTATCCAACAAAGAAATATGACATGGTGAAACGGTTGATTTAGACTCGAGAGTGAAAAATTCGAGAACCAACACTGACTCATGAAACTGATTTAAATCAAGTTTAAGTTTCAGAATTTGGTATGATTCAAGAGTTGGGTGGGTTCAAATCAAGTGTTGAAGGTCACATTCATTTTCCATTAATGGAATGTGACTATCCAAAATTGGTGATTCATATTCAAGATTTATAAGTTCGAAAATCAACATTGGCTCTGAAATGTGGTCTAAATCGGGTAAGGATATCATAATCAATATAGATTTAAAATTTGAAACTTAATCACAAAATTAAAGATCGAGGTCACTTCTTGTTCAAATTCAATTTCATTAAAGTAAAAACTTGCCAATTTGTCTAAGAATTGGTATTGGTCAAGTTCAAGATGGTGTGAGAAAATTAGATCTTGGTTAAAGTTTTCAAGACATCATGATTCTTGGGTTTCACCAATATGGCTCAAAAAATCAGGAATGGTCTAAAATGTGTAAGGTCGAGTTTTCTCATTCCTATCAATTATTGGGTTGCATAACTGATCTAACTCTACCCTATTGATAGATTGAATGAAATTATTTTGGCACTGAATCAAGCCTTCCATATTCTTTTCTAAGTTAATAGATTCTTCTTGTTATTGTGGGACTTGAAAAAATGAGTCTTGATCTTGGATTTGAAAATTTTGTGGGAGTTAAGAGTTTATGAGTCCACTATGTTTTTGAATTATTATTCGGTCTCATTCAAGTGATTATTCGAAAAATAGAGTATATGAGGTTAAATATTGAAAATGTGGTTGGCAATATAACTCAAGAGAATAGTATCCCCATTGACTTAATGAAGAGTTATGATGATTGTTCTGATTTTGTTCATAATATTGGGATTGGAACGTATGTTGAGTTAGATAAAATCAATCTAGTATATTTGGTTAAGTCAAGTCATGGAATGCCAGGTTGGTGATATCCAAGTCAAAAGAGATCGGGGTGAAATATGGACTAATAATAAAGTTGGAGAAATTAGGGTTATAATCCATTTCACACAAAAACAAAACAAACAAAAAAAATAAACAAACAAACAAAAAAAATGGACCAAGCCTATTCTAAGGTAAATTTAGACCTAGACGACTCCTAATTGGTTGACTATCTACGGGAGGTATATTGTAATAATCTGACCATAAGTTAATCGTTCTGGTAGGAAAAAACATAGTGAGAGGTATCTATACAAAGCAACGGGCCTTAATTATGTCAAATTATTAGTTTTTGAGGATATTACCTTTTAATTCTCAACCTTTGACACCGATATGACTAGAGTTAAACTCTAACAATTTCTTCCTTAGGTCAATCTTCTAGTGCCTGAGAGATGTCCATAGGGTTAATGTCTATTCAAATTTTAATTAGGCATAAGTTGTGAGCATAGTGGAGATAGTTTGTTGGCTAAGGGAGGGTAATGACTTTCCTACTTTATCTTATTTTTGAGATTTGCCCTTAATTTTTTCGTGCAAAGTGTGCAAATAAATAGATAAGTGACACTGATTAGTTTATGATTCTGCATCATTACATCATATTTTCTTACCGATTTATGAATAAAATGATATTTCTCACCCATAATTTAGTCTAGTTGCAGATAATCAAGAGTTTAAGGAAAAGTTGAAATAAAAACTTAATTAAACTCAATTTCGGTTAATTAAATCTCATTACTTGAAAGTGAAGCTAGAAAGCTTCTAGAAGATATATTAGATCCAGAAGCTGAGCGCGAATCCAAAAAAAATTGGATTCAAATACCTAAACCAAGATAATTTAGAAGATTCTCAAAGCTGGGCGAAACCACGGAGCAAAAACCAGGGCACTTGGCCCTGGTATTGCCACGAAAAAGCGACTTTTGCCGCGTTCCTGCGGCATTCTTGTGGACTCACGCGTCGATTTTTGACGTGTGGCCTCGTCTCACCTTTCAGATACTTCCTTGCCTATAAATACTGCAATTCAGACCAGAGACAAGAGGTTGAGCAGCGAGAATTAGGGTTTCTTCTTTTTAGTGTAGGCTAGTGCAGTTCTACTTTTTCTTTCATTTTCTTTTTTTTCTTTTTTTAGATCTTATAGTAGGGCTGAGTTGACTCTAGAGAGAAAGAGATATTGATGTAATAGAGAGTGACAACTTACGTAAAGGTGTCTCCTTTCTTCTCCAGTGTAATCTTATAACCTATACTAGGCCTTACTCTTACAAGAGTCATTAATGATTCATGATAAATTTTAACATTCTAACATCTAACCACTAACAAGCTAACTTGCAATGTCTTTTTTATTTCATGCTCACCTCTACTTGGTTTTGATGATCTAATAGTAGCTTGCATTTTGATTGTGTGGTTCGGATGTGTTTGAATGTGGAAGAACAATTTATGAGCTATGCTTTATATCATCTCTTGAAGTCAAAGACTAGTGATGGCCAAGAATCCATGTGAGGCAACTATCACTAAGAGGTTAGCATGAGCAGTGGAGCAATTAATAGTTAGTAGTTATGAGTTTTCTTTCATCGTTTTCCTTTTTTCTTCACTTTGTTTTAAAATCTATTTTCAAAATTATTTTCTCATTTTTCTATCATGTTTTCATCACTCTCTTAGTTCACTTATGTTTTCATCTTCTTCTTTTTTTTATTTTGTTTTTTAAACCATTTTCTAAATCACTCCACCACACTTTTCACTTCTTGTTTTACTTCATTTCTTCGTTCTTGTTTTTCTTCCACCTATTTCTAAACTCTCTTCTTTATTGTTTCACTTCAGCTATTTCATCGTCTTCTCCGCATATCAGTTTTGAATTTCTTTTCTTTCCTTTTTCTCATTCTTTAACAAAGAAAAAGTTGTTAACATACGAATAAGGACTGTTAATACTTCTATCGCCTCTCGTTTCTGCGGATTCGACCCATTGAGTGAATGCTATAATGGAAGTATCGAGAGAATATTAGCACACACGCTTTTCATTGAATTTAAAAACACATATTTTCAAGTGTTAATTTTGTTGGAACTTATTTTGATGATAATAAATATAATTTGTACTATTTTTGTGTATTTTTAGATATTTGTTAAAAGCCTTGATCACATGCACAAAATAGTCCTTTAGTCGACTTGACCCTTTGTTGACTGATTTTTCCTGCACACAAAAATAAGGATATTAAATTTAGAAATAGCAGTGTGAGGTTCAGTTCTAATCCGCGGTAGCAAGGCTATGCGGGTCGTGATCCTCAAGGAGGGACTGCGATGGAAGTGTTAAGCAAGTTAATCTCTAAAAATTTATCTTTTTTAGTTATTTTGTTAGTCACGATGGTATTTACAATGAGTTGTGGTATTTACAATGGATCGAAGAAAAGAATATGGAGAGAGATGGATTTAATCTACAAAAAAGAAATAAAAAAGAAGAAAAGAAAACTTACTTGAGTTGGAGAAAATAAGTGAAAACCTAATACTTTCTACCGTTTTTCGGAGGCGTTGAACGTATGAACCTTGGGATCGAACTCAGTCCGTTGTCGCATTAGGTCATCAAGCCTTGGGCAAGCATGAGTTGATACGCCTCGAGGAGGAGAACATCGCCATGGAATATCGTTGGAACCCCGATCTTCGGTATACTTATGGTTCGGTAATCGCTTGCATGCTCATCACCAATCACAGGGATGAAAAGAGAAAAAGAAATAGAAAACAAGAATAAAAGTAAAACATAGAAATAAGAAACAAAACAAAATAATACCTTTATTGCTTTAATCCATGGCAGAGAAGAGAAGATACATCAGTGTCACCCTCAATATAATCATCTCTCTCTCTCTTTAAAATAAAAAGAAAAGAAAATCTAACTACAAAGGAAGAAACCCTAGAAAAAACCTAACTTTGGCCCTTGGCTCGCCTCTGGACGCCCTGTACGTTGCACTTTGCAGAGATATTTATAGTGTAGAAGAGAGAAGAGTCCCGAACGAACTTGCCCACAAAAATTGGTATTCCATCTCATCTGTATTGCCGCGGATGCGCGGCTTTTGCCGCGCCTCCGCGGCAATCTGGTGGCAGATTGCCACGCGCTTTGGCGCGTGGCTTCTCCTGGTCCGTCCCTGTGGGCTTCTGCTTCTGGAATTTTGATTCTGGCCTTTTAATCTGGATTTTCGAGGTAACTTGGTAATCAAGTTACTCTTAATCCAGATTTCTTCAAATCCTCTCTCCACGAAATTCCTCTTTATCTTGGCTTTTTATCCTTATCCCGCAGGTGTTTAGGGTTTGATAGAAGTCTATCCAACCCTAATTTCTGATATTTGCAACTTTTAGCCCTTGTATTTGCATTTTGAATCTTTCTATTTGCGCTTTTTCACCTGGGCTTCAAACATGGGCTTGGATCTGGGCTTTTGGGCTCTTTAGGCTTTATTTATTGTTAAAAGAACAATTCGAGGCCTGCACACAATAAATAATAAAATATTAATAAATGTGCAGAATTAGATAAATAAATATGAAAATGTGACGGTAAATATGATGATAAAAATGCACTTTTCACTACCAATCACCCTTCCTATAGTCAACTAATACAATTGCTAGTCGACTATCATAAGTCTATAGTCGACTTAGTCTTATCCAGAAAAGATATCCACTCTCTATTTGTTGACTGAAAGCAGTATTAGTCGACTAACCTACACTGCTAGTCGACTAATCCATGTTATAGTCGACTTATACTTCCTGTTGGTCGACTAATAGTAGCTTTCAGAGACTTGCATATCTGTATCATATATATGATAGTGACTGATCTCTTCTGCTAGTCGACTAGCTCAGTCAAAATGCCTATACTATTGACTTACTTCCTATTCTAGTCGACTTATAACAGTTTCTAACTGTTAAATAGTTATTGATTTCTGGTGTTTTATTCAACGTTCTGATATTCATATTCAAGTTGATAACTTTCCTAACTGACCATAGATTTCACCTATAAATAGGGATGTTGTCCTAAGTTGTTTACACCAATTCAAATGATTAGTTTTCTGCCCAAACTCTATTGAAAAATTCTGTTTTCCAGAAAACTAGTTATCACTTTCATTTCTTCACACAAATTCCAATCCCTTAGTGAAGAATTCTGAGAGTGCACTTATAAGAAACCTTGTTTACGATCACATACAGTTTTAAGGCTTATAGTATTCATTGTAATCACTCAAAGAGAAGGATTGTACAAGAGTGTCTTCTTGGTGTAGAAAACAAGTTATACAAGGTGTTGTTGTCTTCTTGATATAGAGAATGGTTGTACGGATTTGAAAAAGGTTGCTTTGTCAAGTGGTGTACAAGGAATTGATTTTTCAGTGTACAAAATTAAGGATAGGAAAAATCTCAAGCGGGGTTGCTTGGAGACTGGATGTAGGTCAAGAGGACCGAATCAGGATAAAATCTCTTATGTTTGTGTTTGCATTTCTGAGATATATTTCCTTCTCTGCATTTCCTTTCCTACACGTTATTTGTGATTGAAATTTTTTCAACACTACTCATTTCTTTATTAGTGCATATTAGATCCTACATTTGGTATCCTATTTGGAACCTACATTTGCTATCAGAGTAAGGCCTGCCTGCATACAACTTTCAAGGATGGCAACGGAGTTTCCTTCATCACAATTCAGGGAAGGACATTCTACACAACGTCCATCACTGTTTGATGGATCAAATTACTGAAGGTACACCTAGAGGGAGGGTGAATAGGTGTACGGCTAATCTAATGAACTAAATGTGAAAATTAAAAACTTAATTGCAACTACACTTAATGCAACCATCGAGTGTAGCCGAATTCCCGGTGAAGGGCTCTGGACTAACTCCTCTTGATTCCTCTGAATAAGAGTTGAGGCGCTATATGAAGCTCTCGTGGTTAAGCACAAGTGAGGCACACACAAACAAGCCAAGCATATAATATGAATGAGCAATATGAAATGATGCAATGGCACAATATAAAGAGAGAGAGTTAGAGTCAATGGATCAAACGCAAACAACGAGATTTGTTTCGAGGTTCGAGCACCCAGCTCTACGTTCCCGCCTTCACCCAGAAGGATTTCCAATCCATTAACTTTGTCCACACAGGACTCCCACACAGGGAACCTCCATTGAGGATTTGGGGCAACTACAACTAGGAGTACACAACTCCTCTCTCAACCAATACAACCTCTCACAGAGGCAACACAAACACCACATCACACAAGAGGGGTAGGCCCTTAGCCAAACAACCACAATCCACCTCTTCACTAAGAGGGATATACAACCAATCTCCACCTCTCACTAGAGGGAGCCAAACACAATCTCCACCTCTCACAAGAGGGAGCCAATCACCACTCCAAAATCAACCTCTACCAAAGAGGGATACTAATAACAATAAGGGTATACAACAAGGTGGTCTATCTCAACCACAAACAATCTCTTCCAAAAAACAAAGATCCTAAATAGATAGGATAGAAGATATAGTTCAAGTGTGGAAAATAAAGAGTTTGGAAATCAAAAACTCAAAGAAAACTATTGGGAAAACAATTAGGATAAGATTAAAATGAAGAACAAAAACCAATCCCAAAGTTTCTCCTTTTTCTTGAATTTTCCAACCCTTTAAAAATAATGTAAAGATCAAATCTTTTAAAGCTCTAAAAATTTTTTTAACACTTGTAAAAACACTAGAGAAGATATGAAAATTTTGGCTCTAAAAACTTACCAAAAGCTGGCCTCAAATGGGGTATAAATAACCCCCATGAAAAACTAGCCGTTGGGGCTGTTTTTCAGCCCTGGCGGCTGTCGGTCGACCGGCCCGGTCAACCGTCAACGGTCAAAAATCCGACCGTTGGAGCCTCGGTGGACCGCAGCCTGGAACAGAGAGCAGAGCTCTCTGCCGGTCGACCGGGGCTTTCCAGAGAGCAGAAGCTCTCTGGCAGTCGACCGGGTCGGTCGACCAGCCTCCAGCCAAACTGGCGTGCATTCTGTGCACGTCGGTCGACCGACTCCTAACTCGGTCGACTGGTCCGGTCGACCGGCAGAAGCCAGAACAGGGTTTTTCAGAACTTAAAACTTGGGTTTTTATTTTTCTATTAAATCCCATAAAATCTCTAAAAATCCAAAAAAATAAGTTCTTGTATGATATTTGAAATACAAACTTGTTTGAGTAAAAATCAAACCAAGTTACAAACATTTTGAACTCTTTTTGTGTTATGAAAATTTTGCCGAAAACCAAAACCTGTATTTTCTAAAACTTGAATTTTTGAATTGAAAATTCGTTTTGTCCAAAACTCATCCAAATACAAAAACATGATATTAGAAACAACTTGAAGCATATTGTATATGGATATAATCCAATATACATGAAATAGATATATATCAATGTTTTTGACTTTAAATCCGAAAATGTATTTTGTTTAAATACCAAAATACCAAACACATGAATAGGCATATCAAAATAAGTTAGTTTTAATAGTTGAAGCATAGATGTATATAGAACATATCAAATATACATTAAATAATGTAAACTTGCTTTGATACTATCTATCCATGAAAACCAAGATCGGTTAAACCGAAAACCGAAAACCAATATCCAAAACATGAAACGTGTGTGTGTTGTGAACTTGAGCATATCACACTATCTAATTTTTACACATGGATCTAAAACTAAACTAAGTACCGAAGTCTTCTTGACGAACTCGGTCTTCAAGTCGACTCGATCCAAACCGTGATCCACCGAGCTTGACTCCAATGAGTGCTATGATCTTGATGCTCGGGCTCTTGAATCACCATGTGAGAAGCTCTAAAACACCTTTATTGAAGCTAATCACCTACTAATATCTTGGTTAAGAATCTGAAACTAAACATCACAAGATTATTAGTAAACATAACTTCATGAGTTAATCATCATCAAAACTAGACAGGAAGGCCACTGGGTCAACAATCTCCCCCTTTTTGATGATGACAAAACTCATGGAGTTATATATGCATGGATTAAAGTAAGCTTCAAAGAAGCTCCCCCTTAACTCATGCGTAGCAATAAACACTAAATATATGCAATGAAAGCTCATAAGCATGTATGCAAATACAAGGAGATAAGTATGCATAAACAAGCATGAAACACACCTATTTGCAAAACAAAACATATATGCATAAACATAAATCCTTCTCCCCCTTTATGAATAAAGCAAGGAAAATATGCATATATACCAAATACTTCTCCCCCTTTTTGTCAATCATCAACAAAGGGGTTAAAGTAAACACAAAATAATGTTCTCCCCCACAAAGAGGTGAACTTAAATCAATCAATAAAGAGATATATACGATATACATTCATGAAGAGGAAGACGCTAAGTTAACTTCCCTACATACATACATTACATGAAGAAAGGATGACAAGCCCTAATTCACATAACACATAATGTGCAATGCATAAGAGGAGATGTGAAACTCCCCCTACACACGTGTACCGCATAAAGAAGAGTTGTCAAGCTCCTCAATATAAGATACACTCAACATGAATCTATATGTAGAAGAGATGTTAAGCTCCCCTTGCATATAGACAATATAAATCAAAACATTTTTCATTAAAACAAAATTTTGAATTTTCTCAATAAAATAGATTTTGAGATATCTTGGTAAATCAAATTTTAAGATACCAATTGTAAATATTTTGAACAAATGATACCAAATTAAAATCAATATCAATTTTTCAATCATTTTTCATCATAAAGTATGGGAGTGGAAATCAAAGGTGAATAAAATACCAATTGAAAGATAAAAATACTAATTTTCTCCCCCTTTATGAAATACCAAATAAAATAATGCATAAGCTTGTATAAGATACCAATTGAAAACTAATCAATTGAAACAAGATAGTCATTAAAAAAATCAAGCTTAGCATAACCAAAATTTGTGCTTAAAGATATAGAGATATAACAAGCACAAATAAAGCATTTATATATGTATGAAAAAATGAATGCCAATCGAAATTGATACTATTTGAAGAGTAAGCATACATATATAAAAACATATATATGAGTATACAAAAAGAGTGTCAATATTGATACCAATTGAAACAATCCAATGATACCAATTCAAAACATAGTATGTGTTGGCCCAAAGGCCTTCCACTCTAGTTTTGATGATGATTAACTCATGTAGTTATGTGTACTAATAATCTTGTGAGTTTAATTTCAGATCATTAATCAAGTTATTAGTTGGTGAAAGCTTCCACACATCTTTCACAAGTTGATTCAAGAGCCCGAGCGTCAAAGATCATATATAGCACTTGCTCGGTGGATCAAGGAGTTTTTGGATCGAGTCGGCTTGGAGATTGCGCTCTACAAGAAGACTTCGGTACCATAGTTTAGTTTTGTATTTAGATCCAAATTGTAAAGATTAGAATAGTATGATAATGCTCAAGTTCACAACACACACGTTTCATGTTTTGAATATTGGTTTTTGGTTTTTCGGTTTTAGGTTTAACCGATCTTGGTTTTCATGAATAGATAGATCAAAACAAGTTTACATGGTTTAATGTATATATGATTTGTTCTATATACATACATGCTTTAATTTCCTAGACAAACTTAGTTTTGACCTACTTATTCATGTGTTTTATGTTTTGGTATTTTTGACAAAACATATTTTGGAATTAATGACAAAAACTATGATGTATATATGTTTCATGTATATTGGATTTCTATCCATATGCATCATGCTTCAAAGTGTTTAAATATCATGTTTTTGTATTTGGAAGTGTTTTGGACAAAACGTATTTTCTATTCAAAATCCAAGTTTTAGAAAATACAGTTTTTGGTTTTTGATAAAAATGATTAGACACAAAAATAGTTCATATTGATTGATATTTGAGCTAAACTTTTTACCACATGTTTATATATCAATGCAAAATGATAAAACTATTTTTGGTGATTTTTAGAAGTATTAAAAGAATTTTTAAACATGTTTTTAATCCAGTTTTCTGTTTCAGGCTTCACCAGTCGACTAGTCTTCTGACCAAGTCGACTTGGCTAAAGTCGGTTGACCGGGTCGGTCGACCGACGTGCACAGAATTGTGCACGTTTGGCAGACTTTGGACGGTCGACCGTCCGGGTCGACCGGGTCTGAGAGCAGAGCTCTCTGTTTGTTTGGGTCGACCGGGGCGGTCGACCGGTAGCTGCCAACGGGAAAAAATTGACCGTTGGGCGGTCGACCGGACCGGTCGACCGGCAGGGTTATTTTGGCAAAAACTGCTGCCAATGGCTAATTTCCAGATTTGCCTATAAATACCCCTTTGGCAAGAGTTTTTCTCTAAGATTTTTTGTGCGAATTTTTTCCTACTCACTGGTGTTTTCACAGCAATCAAAAGAAGTTTTTGGATTCATATTGAATAATCTATTTGGTGTTTTTGCTAGGGTTTGGAATATCAAAGAAAAGGGTTTTTGGGAAAAAGGGTTTTGATTCATCTTCTACATCTTGGTTTCAGTTTTTCCCAAGGATTTTTCTTTGTGATTTTGATTTTCATCCCATTGGTTTTCTCCACACTTGAGCTAAAATCTACTATCTCTTCTATAGGATCTTTATGTGAGAGAAAGAAATTGTTTGTGGTTGTTGTTTAGACTACCAAGTTAAAAACCCAATCTTTGTTTGGCTTTGTGCCTTGGGTTGTATCCCTCAAGTTGTGAGGTGATCCTTGTGTTTGTTTTGTGCTAATCCCTCAGATTGTGAGGTGATTGTTTGTCGGATTGGAGCTTGCCTCAAGAAGGAGGTTGTGGTTGTAAAGAGAGGAGTTGAGTACTCCTTGTGAGAGTCCTAGGTGGACTAGCTAGTGGATTGGAAATCCTTCGTGTGTCGAAGGCGGGGATGTAGAGCTAGGTGCTTGAACCTCGAAACATATCTTGTTGTTTGCGCTTGATCCATTGACTCTCTCTCTATTTCTCTCTTTACTTTGTGCCTTGCAAATATTCATATTGTGCATTCATAATTGCTTGGCTTGGTTGTGTGTGCATCATTTGTTGATTGCACTTGAGTGTATTGCATTTAGTTTTTAAATTCCGCATTGAGTTGACTAGATTAGCATAATCACCTATTCACCCCCCCTCTAGGTGATCTTTCATTTGGTATCAGAGCTAGCGCTCCTGATATTTAGGTTTAACCACCTAGGAGTGAGATCTTGGTTTGCTAATCTTCATTTGCATTGTTCATTTGCACTCATTTAGTTTGCTCTCATGGATAACCCTCCTATGTTTGACCATATTAGACTTGATGTTTGGAAGGCCAATATGAGTAGCCATTTGAAAAGAGTAGGACATCTAGTTTATCAAGCCTCCACTATGGAATCCTTCCCTAATAGTAGCAAGCATAAAAAGGCTAATGCATTAGCACTTAGAACACTTAGAGCATCTCTTAATGAACATCTTTTACCGGTGTTTAATCATTATGACTCAGCTTTTGCAGTTTGGAGCTTATTGACGTCTCCCGAGCTTCCAAGAATTATCAACAAGATGAGGAGATCTAAGAGAGAAAAGTCCGAAGAGCATTACTTCATGGTCCAAGGGAAAAACTCCCTTGAGGTATAATCGGATTCTCAATTAGATAATAGCTCTAGTTCCTATTGCCATGGTTGTTTTGAAGTTCAAACTTTAAATTTGGAACTTGCTCAAAAGCTTGAAAATTTATTAGAAAAACACAATCTTTTGAAAGAGGACAACCTTGTTTTGAAAAATGAACTAAAGGATTTGTATTCTAATTTTGAATTGGTTTTGCAAGAGAAGGAAGAGATCACTAGTGAACGTGACTCACTAAGATCTCAACTAGACCTTGCCCTTTATGAGATTGAGATTTTGAAAAACAAAAATGATTGTAATGATGTTGTGAAAAACAATGAGGTTTTATCTTCTAAATCGGATTTTGTTTTAAAAGATAACCTTGTTTTGAAAAATAAAATTGATTCTATTACAAAAGAATTGGATTTGGTTTTGAAGAAAAATGAATCTTTGAAAATTGATATTGATACTCATGTGTGCCATGCTAGTATAGCTTCTTCTTGTTATAGCACACCTATTGCATGCTCCACTTTATCTTCCTCCATTGAAAATGATATAAATGTTTTGAAGAAAAGTGTTGAATGTTTGGGCTCCACTTTGAGCCAATGCACATTGAATCATTCACGTTTGGAAACCTTGGTTCGCAAGAAACAAGGTCCATCTTTGCATGCACACTCTACACGGCATACACATGCTTCCCACGGTCACCACCATTACACGTATGCTCATGTGTACACATGTACACATTGTGGCCGAAAAGGTCACCTTGCTAGATTTTATTATGATCATGTTTATCATGAAAATTTAGCAACTAATTTTGTTTGGGTGAGAAAAGAAACTAACCCCTATGGACCCAAAAGAAAATGGGTACCAAAGACCACCTCTATGTTTTTTGATGTAGGTGGGAGCTCTCGCATCACGTAAGAGTATTGATGCCTTGAGGTGGATGCATTCTAAGCTTAAAAGAGAACCATTTGGATGCTTCACTCTCAAGGGGATTTGGTGGGAGGACCACCGTGGTTTGGAGAACTAGAGATGCACCTTCATTGGTTTTGGTATCATTCTCTAACTCCCGTTTTTATTTGCATGCTTTTCATATTATTGTTTATAGCATGTTTTAATGTTTATTGTTCATTATGCTTATGCCATGCTCATTAGAATAGTGTTATACATGTTTAGTTACTTGGACACCCATGTTTAGTATGGACCCATATTTTGTATTCTCTTTATATTTTAGCTATCATGTTAATCATAGATCTAATGCACATGTCTTTGTCATGCTAATCATATGGTTGACTATGACTTTTTGTTTTAATAATTCATGTTTTGATAATTAACATGTAATGTAATAGCTAAACAATAGTGATGTGTTTTATGATTTCTGTTTTGCCACATGTTTTGATGTTTATAGGCTATTATGTATTTCTTGATTCTAATAGCATGTGGATGTTCTTCATGATCATTTTTATGTCTTTCATGTTGATTTATATACCGTTTTGTGCTTAATAATTTGAATATGCGTTTAGATGTTAGTTTTCATTAAGACTAGGATTTATACTTGTACATATAGTGGGCTACAAATAAATCTTTATATATGTTTGTGCTTGAATGCCTATTTGTGCCCATTAGATGTGCTAGTATAGTCTAGTTTTGATGATTCATACATTTTAAACTTGTATTCCTTTTTTTTATGTATATGAGTTTTCATTTCATGTATATGTTTATTTTGCCAAACCTTAAGATATACATGTATACCCTTTGAGTCATTTGCCTTTCATGCAAATATATATATATGGACTCAATTGTGTTTAGGGATATGTATGTATACTTATTGTGTTGACAATTCATACATATACCTTGAAATGAAATTAGTTTTGATGAAAATTTAGTTTTTCTTGATTTCGTGTTCATTTGTTTAACTTCATGTATATGTCTATCTTGTCCAAACTATTGATTATACATGTACATCCTTGAGCCACGTGCCTTCATGTATATACTTTTGTGGACTCATTATGTTTAGGATATGTATGTATACTTTAGTTTGTACATGACATACATATGCCTTGAAGTTTAAATCGTTTGGATGAATTTCATGTTTGCTAAGTGATTTCACATTTATAATGAATCTCTTATTTTTAAGATGATTTCAATTGGTGATTTCACATCTTAGATGAGTTTTCATGTTTTCAAGGAATTTCATATGAGCCTAATTGAATATTTTCATGTCGATATGTGTCACATTATACTTGTACACTCACTTTATTAGTTTACTCATGATTTGTTTTCATGAGAATTTGAATGGACTTTATGGATTTTGAGTGTTTAGTGATCATGTGATTTACATGTGTTTCATGAAAAACAATTTTGTTTTATTCCTTGCTTGAAGGATTTCGTACTAGTTTTAAAAGTTTTTCCTATAACTAGTTCGTATTCTTCACTATGGTAGAGATTTTCAAACATACTACATTTTCAAATCTATTTTTGAAAACCCCTACCATCAATGGGAGGATGGATGGGAGATCATGTTCATGTATGCCTTATATTGAAAATCATTTAAAACTTGAACCATGATTGGGAGGTAGTTATATGAGATATACATTTGATATTATTGTTATTTCAATTGGTATCATTGAATTCTTTCAATTGGTATCAATCTTGATATTTCTTGTATACTCATATATTGTGTATGTATGTATGCTTTCAATTCCAAGAATATCAATTTCTATTGATATCTATGTTTCATGCATATATATGTTTTATTTGTGCTTATTATATCCCTATATCTTTAAGCACAAGATCTTGTTTATACTAGTGCTTGAGCTTTAACCTTGTTTCAATTGATTACTTTTAAATTGGTATCAAGCCTAAGCATTATTTTAGTTGGTATTTCATAAAGGGGGAGAAAATTTGATTTTGTCTTTCAATTGGTGATTTTTCAATTGGTATTTGATTCCCACTCCCTTACTTTATGATTGAAAATTTCAAATTAGTATCATATGTTCAAAATGAAAAATATTTACTATTGGTATCAAAATTTTTGTTTAGATATTCAAAATTTATTATGTTTAATTTCAATTGATATCAAGATGTTTCATGTGTTTTTTTTCTTAAAATTGGTATCAATATTTTTTTGTTTGTTTCCTTTCAATTGGTATCAAGATGCTATTCTTTGACATATTTTCAATTGGTACCTTAATTGATTGTCACCCCTAATTGGTCTTGTTTTTGTTTTAGACAAAAAGGGGAGAATATTGTTTTTCTTGTTTTCAACCTTTTATTTCGAACAAAAAGGGGAGAAAAATTTATTGATTTGGCTTTGCTTTTACCCCTTATTGTAGATTGATTATTTGTATTAAAAAGAGAGAAGATTTTGTTTTGTTTTGGTTTGTACCCCTTTGTTGATGATTGACAAAAAGGGGGAGAAGAATTTGGGTTTATATATGCATGTTTTTGTTTTGCATATATTAAGTTTAATTTAGTTTAATTTTAATTGGTATCTAAAGCATGTTTTGTAATTGGATGTTTTGTAATTGGTATCTAGAGTGTAATTGGTATCTAGAGCATGTTTTGTTTTAAACATTTTATTGGAATTGGTGTTTTGTTTTAAACATTTCATTGGAATTGATATCTAGAGCATGTTTTGTTTTTGAACATTTCATTGGTATCTAGAACCTTCATTGTTTATGCATTTATATGCATTCATGTTTAAGAGCCTTTATTGCATATTATTTATTGTTTATTTGTTTATACATGAGTTAAGGGGGAGCTTCTTTGAAGCTTAAATTTAATCCATGCATATATAACTCCATGAGTTTTGTCATCATCAAAAAGGGGGAGATTGTTGGCCCAAAGGCCTTCCACTCTAGTTTTGATGATGATTAACTCATGTAGTTATGTGTACTAATAATCTTGTGAGTTTAGTTTCAGATCATTAATCAAGTTATTAGTTGGTGAAAGCTTCCACACATCTTTCACAAGTTGATTCAAGAGCCCGAGCGTCAAAGATCATATATAGCACTTGCTCGGTGGATCAAGGAGTTTTTGGATCGAGTCGGCTTGGAGATTGCGCTCTACAAGAAGACTTCGGTACCATAGTTTAGTTTTGTGTTTAGATCCAAATTGTAAAGATTAGAATAGTATGATAATGCTCAAGTTCACAACACACACGTTTCATGTTTTGAATATTGGTTTTTGGTTTTTCGGTTTTAGCTTTAACCGATCTTGGTTTTCATGAATAGATAGATCAAAACAAGTTTACATGGTTTAATGTATATATGATTTGTTCTATATACATACATGTTTTAATTTCCTAGACAAACTTAGTTTTGACTTACTTATTCATGTGTTTTATGTTTTGGTATTTTTGACAAAACATATTTTGGAATTAATGACAAAAACTATGATATATATATGTTTCATGTATATTGGATTTCTATCCATATGCATCATGCTTCAAAGTGTTTAAATATCATGTTTTTGTATTTGGAAGTGTTTTGGACAAAACGTATTTTCTATTCAAAATCCAAGTTTTAGAAAATACAGTTTTTAGTTTTTGGTAAAAATGATTAGACACAAAATAGTTCATATTGATTGATATTTGAGCTAAACTTTTTACCACATGTTTATATATCAATGCAAAATGATAAAACTATTTTGGTGATTTTTAGAAGTATTAAAAGAATTTTAAACATGTTTTTAATCCAGTTTTCTGTTCCAGGCTTCACCAGTCGACTAGTCTTCTGACCAAGTCGACTTGGCTGAAGTCGGTCGACCGACGTGCACAGAATTGTGCACGTTTGGCAGACTTTAGACGGTCGACCGTCCGGGTCGACCGGGTCTGAGAGCAGAGCTCTCTGTTTGTTTGGGTCGACCGGGGCGGTCGACCGGTAGCTGCCAACGGGCAAAATTGACCGTTGGGCGGTCGACCGGACCGGTCGACCGGCAGGGTTATTTTGGCAAAAACTGCTGCCAACGGCTAGTTTCCAGATTTGCCTATAAATACCCCTTTGGCAAGAGTTTTTCTCTAAGATTTTTTGTGCGAATTTTTTCCTACTCTCTGGTGTTTTCTCAGCAATCAAAAGAAGTTTTTGGATTCAAATTGAACAATCTATTTGGTGTTTTTGCTAGGGTTTGGAATATCAAAGAAAAGGGTTTTTGGGAAAAAGGGTTTTGATTCATCTTCTACATCTTGGTTTCAGTTTTTTCCAAGGATTTTTCTTTGTGATTTTGATTTCCATCCCATTGGTTTTCTCCACACTTGAGCTAAAATCTACTATCTCTTCTATAGGATCTTTGTGTGAGAGAAAGAAATTGTTTGTGGTTGTTGTTTAGACCACCAAGTTAAAAACCCAATCTTTGTTTGGCTTTGTGCCTTGGGTTGTATCCCTCAAGTTGTGAGGTGATCCTTGTGTTTGCTTTGTGCTAATCCCTCGGATTGTGAGGTGATTGTTTGTTGGATTGGAGCTTGCCTCAAGAAGGAGGTTGTGGTTGTAAAGAGAGGAGTTGGGTACTCCTTGTGAGAGTCCTAGGTGGACTAGCTAGTGGATTGGAAATCCTTCGTGTGTCGAAGGCGGGGATGTAGAGCTGGGTGCTCGAACCTCGAAACATATCTTGTTGTTTGCGCTTGATCCATTGACTCTCTCTATTTCTCTTTACTTTGTGCCTTGCAAATATTCATATTGTGCATTCATAATTGCTTGGCTTGGTTGTGTGTGCATCATTTGTTGATTGCACTTGAGTGTATTGCATTTAGTTTTTAAATTCCGCATTGAGTTGACTAGATTAGCATAATCACCTATTCACCCCCCTCTAGGTGATCTTTCAGTATGATCAAGTGTATAACTCATATTACCTACCACCCATTTCATGCACATGTTTAAAAGGATTTTCAATAAGAAGCATACAAGGCATGGTCGCCCAACCAACCGCCCTTAGATGGGTAGGGGTTTTCAAAAATAGGTTTGAAAATATAGTATGTTTGAAAAACTCTACCATAATGAAGATTACGAACTAGTTTTAAGAAAAATTTGAAAACTAGTACGAAATCCTTCAAGTAAGGAATAAAACAAAATTATATTTCATGAAATATGAAAATCACATGATCATCAACACTCAAAATCCATAAAGCCCATATCACACTCATGAAAACACAATCATGAGAAAATAATAAGTAAAGTGAGTGCACAAGATTTTATGTGAATCACATCATCATGAAAATATGCAATCAAGCTCAATATGAAATTCCTTAAAACATGAAAATCATCAAAACTAGAATCCTTCAAGGTATATGTTTGTCATGTACAAACTACCGTATACATACATTTCCAAATACAAACGAGTCCACAAAGATATATGCATGAAGGCAAGTGGCTCAAGGATGTATATGTATAGCTAATAGTTTAGACACAATAGACATATACATGAAGCTAAACATATAAACATGAAAAACATACATAAAATGGGAATACAAGTTAAAATGTAAGAGTCATCAAAACTAGACTATACTAGTACATCTAATGAGTACAAATGAGCGTTCAAGTACAAACATATAATAGTCTATTTGTGGCTCACTATATGTACAAGTATATACCTAGTTTTAATGAAAACTAACATCTAAACAAGTAATCAAAATATAAAACATAGAAAATAAAACTCATAAACATCCATATGATCATTATGTATATGCACATGCCTTAGATCTAGGACATACACATTAGTTAAAAATAAATGTGAGAACATAAAGATATAAATCCATATTAAACATGGGTGTCTCAAATAACTAAACATGTATATCATAGGACTAATAGACATGGCATATGGCATAATGAACATATAAAACATGACATGCTAGAGATCAACAATATGAAAAGTATGTAAACAATAATGAGGAGTTAGAGATCGTTACCAAAACCTAGAAGGCAACTCTCCATGTCTCCAAAACAAGGTGGTCCTTCCACCAAACTCCCCTTCAAAGTTATGCATCCAGATAGTCCTCTTTAAGCTCGGAACGCATCCACCTCAAGGTACCATCACTCTCACGTTAAGCGAGAGTCCACACCTACATCAAAAAGCATAGGGGTGGTCTTTGGTACCCAAACTCTTTTTGGTCCATGGGGGTTAGCTCCTTTCCTAACCCAAACAAATTTAGTTGCTAAATTTACATCATGTATCATATCATAGCAAAATTTAGTAAGGTGGCCCTTACGTCCACAATGTGTACAAGTGTACACATGAGCATACAATATGTGATGTGCATGAGCGTGCAAAGCATGTGTATGCCGTGTATGGTGTGCATGCATAGAAGGAACTTGTTTCTTGTGAAACATAGTTTCCAAACGTGTATGGTTCATGGCACAATGGCTCAAAGTGGAGCCCAAATAATCCATACTCTTTTTTAACAAACAAATATCATTATTAATCCTAGAAAAAGAGGTGCATGCAATAGGTGAGCTAGAATGTGAAGCTACACTAGCATGGCAAAATGTGAATCTATATCATTTTTCAAAGATTTATTTTTATTTAGGCAAACTTCTAAATCTTTTGAAATAGTATCAATTTTGTTTTTCAAAGAAATATTTTCTTTTAATACAAAATCAAGTTTTGAAGTTATACACTCATTTTTCTTCAAAACATCATTGCAATCATTTCTATTTTTCAAAATATCATTTTCTTTTAGGGCAAGATCTAGTTTAGATTTCAATGAATCCCTTTCATTAGAAATCTCCACTTTCTCTTACAAAATCAAGTCTAGTTTTGAAAGAAAATCTTTATTTTTATTGTTAAGTCCTAGACTTTTTTTTTTCAAAAGATTATATTTTTCTAATAATTTTTCACAAACAATTGAGAGTTCTTCATTCAAGGCATTGGCATCAATATACTCATTAGAAGAACTAGCATAATCATCACTATCTAATTGAGTTTCCGAGTGTACCTCAAGGGAGTCGTTCCCTTGGACCATGTAGCATTGTTGCTCAGATTCTCCACTAGATTCATCCTCCGTTTGGATTGGCAATTGAAGCTTGGAGGAGGTCAACGTGTTCCACACTGCAAAGGCGGAATCACAGTTAGAAACAAGCATAAGATATTCTTTATTAAGCATGCTTCTAAGTGCCTCAAGGGCTTGTGCATTGGTCTCTATATGCTTGCTATTACCAAGATAGGATTTCTTGGTAGCAGTAAGGAAAACATGCAAGCCTAGGGTTTTCAAATACATGGACATCCTAAATTTTCGCATGTCAATGTTGGAGACATCAAACATGGGAGGTGACAAGCAATCCATGAGTGCAAACTATATGTGTGCAAATGCAAATGATAGATTAGCTAACCAAGATCACACTCCTAGATGGTTAAACCTAATATCAGGAGCGTAGGCTCTGATACCAATTGAAGGTACACCTAGAGGGGGGTAAATAGGTGTACGACTAATCTAATGAACTAAATGCGGAAATTATAAACTTAATTGCAACTACACTTAATGCAACCAACGAGTGTAGCCGAATTTCCGGTGAAGGGCTCTGGCCTAACTCCTCTTGATTCCTCTGAATAAGAGTTGAGGCGCTATATGAAGCTCTCGTGGTTAAGCACAAGTGAGGCACACACAAACAAGCTAAGCATATAATATGAATAAGCAATATGAAATAATGCAATGGCACAATATAAAGAGAGAGAGAGAGTTAGAGTCAATGGATCAAACGCAAACAACGAGATTTGTTTCGAGATTCAAGCACCCAGCTCTACGTCCCCGCCTTCACCCAGAAGGATTTCCAATCCACTAACTTTGTCCACACAGGACTCCCATAAAGGGAACCTCCACTGAGGATTTGGGGCAACTACAATCAGGAGTACACAACTCCTCTCTCAACTAATACAACCTCTCACAGAGGCAACACAAACACCACCTCACACAAGAGGGGTAGGCCCTTAGCCAAACAACCACAATCCACCTCTTCACTAAGAGGGATACACAACCAATCTCCACCTCTCACTAGAGGGAGCCAAATACAATCTCCACCTCTCACTAGAGGGAGCCAATCACCACTCCAAAATCAACTTCTACCCAAGAGGGATACTAATAACAAGGAGGGTATACAACAAGGTGGTTTATCTCAACCACAAACAACCTCTTCCATAAAACAAAGACCCTAAATAGATAGGATAGAAGATATAGCTCAAGTGTAGAAAACAAAGAGTTTGGAAATCAAAAACTCAAAGAAAACTATTGGGAAAACAACTAGGATAAGTTTAAAATGAAGAACAAAAATCAATCCCAAAGTTTCTCCTTTTTCTTGAATTTTCCAACCCTTTAAAAATAAAGTAAAGATCAAATCTTTTAAAGCTCTAAAACTCTTTTTAACACTTGTAAAAACACTAGAGAAGATCTGAAATTTTTGGCTCTAAAAACTTACCAAAAGCTGGCCTCAAATGGGGTATAAATAACCCCCATGAAAAACTAGCTGTTGGGGCTGTTTTTCAGCCCTGACGGCTGTCGGTCGACCGGCCCGGTCGACCTCCAACAGTCAAAAATCCGACCGTTAGAGCCTCGATCGACCGGCCCGGTCAACCGCAGCCTGGAACAGAGAGCAGAGCTCTCTGCCGGTCGACCGGCCCGGTCGACCGGGGCTTTCCAAAGAGCAGAAGCTCTCTGGCGGTCGACCGGGTCGGTCGACCGGCCCTCCAGCCAAACTGGCGTGCACATTCTGTGCACGTCGGTCGACCGACTCCTAACTCGGTCGACCGGTCCGGTCGACCGGCAGAAGCCAGAACAGGGTTTTTCAGGACTTAAAACTTGGGTTTTTATTTTTCTATTAAATCCCATAAAATCTCTAAAAATCCACAAAAATAAGTTCTTGCATGATATTTGAAATACAATCTTGTTTGAGTAAAAATCAAACCAAGTTACAAACATTTTGAACTCTTTTTGTTTTATGAAAATTTTACCGAAAACCAAAACCTGTATTTTCTAAAACATGAATTTTTGAATTGAAAATTCGTTTTGTCCAAAACTCATCCAAATGCAAAAACATGATATTAGAAACAACTTGAAGCATATTGTATATGGATATAATCCAATATACATGAAATAGATATATATCAATGTTTTTGACCTTAAATCCGAAAATGTGTTTTGTTTAAATACCATAACACCAAACATATGAATAGGCATATCAAAATAAGTTTGTTTCAATAGTTGAAGCATAGATGTATAAAGAACATATCTAATATTCATTAAACAATGTAAACTTGCTTTAATACTATCTATTCATGAAAACCAAGATCGGTTAAACTGAAAACCGAAAACCAATATCCAAAACATGAAACGTGTGTGTGTTGTGAACTTGAGCATATCACACTATCTAATATTTATACATGGATCTAAAACTAAACTAAGTACCGAAGTCTTCTTGACGAACTCCGTCTTCAAGTCGACTCGATCTAAACCGTGATCCATCGAGCTTGACTCCAACGAGTGCTATGATCTTGATACTCGGGCTCTTGAATCACCATGTGAGAAGCTCCAAAACACCTTTGTTGAAGCTAATCACCTACTAATACCTTGGTTAAGGATCTGAAACTAAACATCACAAGATTATTAGTAAATATAACTTCATGAGTTAATCATCATCAAAACTAGAGTGGAAGGCCACTGGGCCAACAACTGCAACTACTGAAAGTGTAAAATGAAGATTTACTTGCAATTGCTCAATTACAAATTATGGAACATAGTAGAAGCACCATACACCAAGCCAACCATAAATTACAATGCTTGGAGTGACGATCAAAAGAAGTTTGCAAACCTTGATGTCAAAGCAACGAACGCACTTTTCTGTGCCTTGAACAAAGAAGAATTCAATCGTGTGTCAATGGCTAGATCTGCAAATCAAATATGGCAGATTCTACAGGTAACCCATGAAGGTACTAACAAAGTTAAAGAATCTAAAAATTCTGTTCTTGGTCACAGGTTTGAACTCATCAAAATGAAGGAGAACGAAACCATAGCAGAATGGTTACAAGGTTCACCGACATTACAAATTCCTTACCATCCCTTAGAAAGGAATACAAACAAGTTAAAAAGTCAGAAAGATTCTTCGTGTACTTACATCAGATTGGGAGAAGAAAGCCACTGTAATAGAAGAAGCAAATATCTCTCAACAATGTCATTAGAAAACCTTATTGGTAATTTAATGGCATATGAAGTACAACTTGAAGATCGGAAGAAGGATGAACAATTTCAATCCAAGAAGAAAGTACTTGCCTTCCATATATCCTCAGATACAGACAATTCAGATGATGATGAAGAGGCGATGGCAATGCTCTCAAGAAAATTCAGAAAGTTCTTGAAGCAAGGTAAGTTTAATCCTACATGTTTTAATTGTAATAAAACAGGTCATATGAAGAATGATTGTCTATTGCTCAAAAACAAAGAAAAATTCAAAAGTAAAAAGTTCAAAAGGAAGAAAGATTATCAGGCATCATGGGAGAATAGTGATTCCTCTTCCTCTAATGAAGAAGAAACCACTGAACATACCAACATTTATTTTATGACTCAAGAAGAAGATGAGATACAATATACTGAACTATTAGATGCATTTCATGAGCTATATAATAATCTTAAGAATGAAAAGATTAAATATAAAGTTTTAACAAAGAAAAATGAAAGACTCATCAAAGAAAATTTTGTTTATATTTCTCAAATTTCTTTTGTAAATTCTTAAAAAGATGATTTTGAAAAAGTTATATTATAATTGAAAAAGGATAATGAGAATTTCTTAAAAGAGAATGCTTTACTTCAAAAAGAAACTATTTCTTTAAGTTCTAGAATTTCTATTTTAGATAAAGAAATGATCAGTTTCAAAAGTAAGTATGAAGAGATTTTAAAAAATGTGACAAAGTTTAATAAAGAAAAGGAAAATTTAAATGATATATTGTCATATCAAAAAATTTCATATAATCATTTTTGACTTGGATTTTCAAAAGATACGCATATTGGTCTTGATTGTTCAAAAAATAATGTTGAAAGAACTGCACATGTCTACAAAAAGAATAATGATAATTCTTTTGTTAAGAAGATCATGAAATCAAAGTATAAATATATTTAGATTCCTAAAAATCTAAATAATATGGATAAAAATGTTTATATTACTTCATATATACATCATATATGTCATTCATGCAATTATGTTTATACTAACAGATAGAACCAAAATCAAATTGGATTTGGAATCCTAAAGACTAATTTGTTTAAGTCTTGTTAAAATAAGTACCTTTTAAATATTTTATCTTATAGGTACCATATAAAGAAAAGAGAATACTTGATGATATAAGTTATTTCTAACACTTGAAAATATATCATATGTATGCCATGATGCAGGGAGAGAACACTTGTTATCTATACTTGTTATAACTTATTTTCTGCACGGGGAGTTTCTCTGTAGGGGGAGCTTGTGCATACACACATTGTCATCATCAAGAAGGGGAAGAATGTTGAAAATTATTTTGATGATAACAAATGTAATTTGTACTATTTTTGTGTATTTTTAGATATTTGTTAAAAGCCTTGATCACACACACAGAATAGTCTTTTAGTCGACTTGACCTTTCCTATAGTCGACTAATACAATTGCTAGTCGACTTATCATAAGTCTATAGTCGACTTAATCTCGTCCAGAAAAGATATCCACTCTCTGTTTGTTGACTGAAAGTAGTATTAGTCGACTTATCTACACTGCTAGTCGACTAATCCATATTGTAGTCGACTTATTCTTCCTGCTGGTCAACTAATAGCAATTTTCAGAGACTTACATATCTGTATCATACATATGATAGTCGACTGATCTCTTCTGCTAGTCGACTAACTCAGTCAAAAATGCCTATACTAGTCGACTTACTCCTATCCTAGTCGACTTATAACAGTTTCTTACTGTTAAACAGTTATTGATTTCTAGTGTTTTATTAAACATTATGATATTCAAATTCAAGTTGATAACTTTCCTAACTGACCATATATTTCACCTATAAATAGGGATGTTGTCCTAAGTTGTTTACACCAATTCAAATGATTAGTTTTCTGCCTAAACTCTGTTGAAAAATTCTGTTTTTCAGAAAACTAGTTTCCACTTTCATTTCTTCACACAAATTCCAATCCCCTAGTGAAGAATTCTGAGAGTCCACCTATAAGAACCTTGTTCACGATCACATATAGTTTCAAGGCTTATAGGATTCATTGTAATCACTCAAAGAGAAGAATTGTATAAGAGTGTCTTCTTGGTGTAGAAGAGAAGTTGTACAAAGTGTTGTTGTCTTCTTGGTGTAGAGAAGAGTTGTACGGATTTGGCAAAGGTTATTTTGTCAAGTGGTGTACAAGGAGTTGATTTTGGGTGTACAAAATCAAGGATAAGAAAAATCTCAAGCGGGGTTACTTAGGGACTGGATGTAGGTCAAGAGGACCAAATCAGGATAAAATCTCTTGTGTTTGCGTTTGCATTTTTGAGATTATTTCCTTTTCTGCATTTTCTTTCCTACAAGTTACTTATGATTGAAATTTTATTACCACTACTCATTTCTTTATTAGTGTTTATGTTGCCTAGTTGTAGTGTATATTAGGTCCTACATTTGGTATCCTATTTGGAACCTACAGATTTTACCCCGTTCAAAAAAAATGGCGTCATTGTCGGGGACAGAAATGGCTTTTAATTTACGTTTTTGTTAACATTTTCTTTTCTGTTTTCATCTGCAGAATAATTTTTGCAGAAGCTGAACATTGCAGAAATCTAAGCTTGCTTGCATCTCTCTACTCAAGAAAGTAGGGAGTTTTTGCTCACATAATAGCCACGAAAATGCTTTAAAAGCCGCGGAAATGCGGCACTTTGTTGTGGTCTTGGCCCTGTATTTTGCAGGCTTCTTCTAAATTGTACATATCTGTGATTTCTGCTGCTATTTTTTTTGCTTTGATTACCTACACACTGCAATAATTAAAGAACTAAAATATGGTAATTGGATGAGTTTTATAACGGTTTAGACATTTGCATCTAGGCACGTGTCAAATTTCATTCCAATATACTGTATTTTGTTATTTTATTGTGATCTGAACTGAGGTGTACATATGGTATTGCATATAGCATAGGACAGATACTTGGGTGATTTACTCGCTTTGTATGTTATTCTTATTTATATTGCATACTTGCACGAATCAGAGTTAAGGGCATAACCTAATACAAGATAAAGTAGAGAAGTCATTACCCTTTCTTAACCCTAAAACTACCTCCCTACTCACACAACCCAAGTCTTAATAAAAATTGATAGATGTTGGCCCTAGGGATATCTCGAACTCATTAAGAGATTGGCTGAGGGTGAAACTTATGAGAACCATACTCTTGTGAAATCGGTGTCTAAGGTTGGGGATTAAGAGGTTAAGCCTCAGAAGATACCGTGGTTTGGCATAATTAAAACTCGTTGCTTACGCACGGATATCCCACGGTATTTTGCCCCTACCTGGACGATTAGCTCGTAGTCGGGTTCATGCAACAACCTCCCTCGGGTAATCGACCAGTTAGGAGTCGTCTAGGTTTAGGTCAAGCTTAGTATAGGCTTGGTTTTAATTTTTTCTTTCTTTTTATTTGTTTGTTTGCTTTTTCTTTTTTGTTTGTGATTGTTTGTGAAGTGGAATTCAACAACAACAATTCTTTCAATCCTAATATGAATCCATATTTCACACCGACCTCATTTGACAACTCCAACCCACTTTGTATAACATGAACCAATCGAATAGGCCGGATTGAGATAATCCGACTCAATATAACCCATATCCCTATTCTAATGACCAAAATTTTCAAAATAAGTTCAACTCTTCACAGAGTCAATGAGAATTCAACTCCCCCTAGTCAAATTTTCAGCCACCTTGTCCACAATTTTCATAATATCCATTTTTCAATTTTGCTTCCTATACTTCTTTTCTAGAACAACCCATTGAAGAAAAGTCCGAGTTAGAAAAGAGTATAGAAGCCATGTAAAAGACCGAATGAAAATTTTAAGAAATATTGGTTTATCCTATTACATAATATTTTCAAGAGTCATACTCAGTCTCACCTTTTCAAAATGACCAATCACCAGTCGTAGACATTAGTGTAGAACTTTTGCATGAGTCTGAGAACCAACCTCAAAATTTGATGGACTCATTGTTTCACCAAAAATTCAAAAACCAATTTCAAACCTAATTGCAGCAAAACGATGAACCAAACGACTTTAAAAAACTGCTTGAAGCCATGACTCAATTTTAAAATGCTTATAATCATGAAATAGATATAATAGTCAAATCTCTTCATTCCCACCCTTTGACCATTCCTGGCGCTAACTATTCTGTTAGGAACCAAGAATCATGTTGTTTTAGAAACCAAGATTCATACTCATCATCAGTTCAAAATGAAAACCTATCAATCTTGAAAAAGAGTATGAAATTTTTGAGTGAGACCGAGCAACAATCTTATCCCCAGAATCAAGCTTCACATACTTCTTTTTCAGAACATTCAACTATAAAAAAAATCTATCCTGAAAATAAGTATGAAAATCTTGCATAAGTCTGAGCAACAATCTCAAAATTTGATAGATTCACGATTTCACTACAATTTTCAAAACCAACTTTTATTCTGAACTTCTCAAGAAGAACCGATTGCAAAGAGTTTAGGAGACATGATTCAGATTCAAAATTATGTTACCCGGTCTATCAGTAAGTTAGATTCAATATTGAGTGAATTGATCAATAGAAGTGAGGGAATTCTCTCTTGTCAATCTTTGACCAACTCTTATATCTCTAACTCTATCGATTGGACCAAAAAAATCATTTTGTTTTAGAAATCAAGATTCAATTTCAGCATGCCCATTTGAACTTGACCAAAATCAGAATTTTGAGAACAACATTGATATTTTGGCAAGTTATTCCTTTCTTGAAATTGAACTTGAGCATGAATATGATCCTGAACCTTAATTTGGCAATTCAATTCAATTTCTTGATTCAATATTGATTCTAGTATCTTTACCCGATTTTCATCAATTCTCCGAATCAGTATTGTATCATGTGCCTGTCCATCGTGAAATTGAATCATTAATCTTTCTAGATCAACATATTGAACTTGATCAATATCATACTTTTGAAAATTCCATTGATGAATTGATAAGTTCTCATTTTTATGAAATTAAACTCAATCAAAAATATGACCTAGATTCTCAAATTTGTGATTCTGTTCAACTTCCTGAATCAATATTGACTCCTATTTTATTACCCAACTTGATCAATATTCTAGAGTCACTTTTGATTTCCATACCTGTCATTCTTAAACTTGAATCACCAATCTTGAAAGTCACATTCTATTGTGGGAAAATGAATGTGAGCTAGAATTTTAACTTCTTGATTTTGACTCACTTCCTGAACAAATCTCGACTCCTGAACCATTACTTAATTTAAAGTCACTTTTCTGAGTTAGTGCTAGTTCCTGTACTTCCTGAGTCCAAATCAGTTATTCCATTATTTCACACTCCATTCTGGGACAAAAGTGTTGAAAATAATAACTCTGAAATTATTTTAAAAATTTAAAAATTAGATGGGGTAAAATTCTTAATCATTCATATACACATCATAATTGTGGGTTATATTAGAGAGATATCTGGTGAGTTCTTCCGGACTCCACAATGTTTAGATTGGACCACATTTCGTGGACCAATTAGAGCACCACTGAAAATACCACCTTAAAGTGATTTTTTCTTCCCTCTGTATTTTTATGCATACATACATTATCGATGCATTGAAGACAATGCATGAGATAAGTGTGGAGGAGGGTCTACTAACATAAAGTTTTAAGATTTTCTTTCTTTTCCTCTTATTTTAGGATATTCTTAGAAAATTTTACTTTTGTATAGAATTTTCCTTTTTTAAAAACTTTTTGAAACAAGAGATAAAATTTTGATCTATTTTTAAGAAAATTAAGATGATATTAGAAATTAAGGAAGTCTTAATTATGACATCTTAAACATAGTTAAAATTATGGATCTTGTTTAAGATTATAGGTTAAGTAAGAGAGATTGGAGAGATAATTTTATCTTAAATTTTTTGTCTTAGATAGTATGCACTTCACACTTACAGAAGAAATAAATAATCCCTCTAAGTTTTGTGGCCTTATTTACTCGAGTCCTTAGGCCTGAGGGATATTTTCTTATCTGGTGCCCTAAGATCGTCTTATTTTGAAGTCATTGGCTAAAGGCTCACTACCCGGGTGAACTAGAAAGCCTAGGAAAACTAAGAAAAGAATATATATATATATATATATATATATATATATATATATATATATATATATATATATATATATATATATATATATAGACACACACACACACACACACACACACATACATACATACACACACACACACACACACACACACACACACACACACACACACACACACACACACACACATATATATATATATATATATATGGCTTGATGGTTAGAGTTGAAATCCCAAAAATCTTCACTATCACAAAGTAAATATTATTTAGGTTTTATGAAGAATAAAATATTCAATCTAATTTTGAATTCTTATCTTAATTAATGACAAGATCTTGCTTCTAGACTAAGTTTAAGGAAGAATAATTTTTGGCAGACTTATGACCCTAGGTCGCTTAAAATTTTGCAAAAATATTTTGAAAATGTTTCTCTTTTTCAAAATGCGTTTTTCAAAACACTAACTTTTGTTATTTTTCTTTATGAATTTTGAGGGTTTAATCCGCTGAAAACCCTCAAGAGAGAGAGATATTGATGTAATAGAGAGTGATAATCTATGTAAAAGTGTCTCTTTTTCTTTATTGTAATCTTCTCCATTTTTACATGATCCTTAATTAGTTTTTCTTCTCATGACAATCTAACTACTAACCACTAACTAGGTAACCACTTACTTTATAATTCATATGAATCTAATAACTATACTAGGCTTTGCTCTTGCAAGAGCCACTGATGGTACATGATAATGAATTCTAACATTCTAATATTCTAACATCTAACCACTAACAAGCTAACTTGTAATGTCTTCTTTATTTCATGTTCACCTCTATTTGGTTTTGATAATCTAATAGTAGCTTGCATTTTGATTATATGGTTTGGATGTTTTTGAATATGAAAGAATAATGTTATGAGTCATGCTTTATATCATCTCTTGAAACCAAGGACTAGTGAAAGCCAAAGATCCATGTGAGGCAACTATCACTAAGAGGTTAGCATGATTAGTGGAGAAATTAGTAGTTAGTAGCCATGAGTTTCTTTCATTGTTTTTCTTCTTTCCTTCACTTTGTTTTAAAAACTATTTTCAAAATCATTTTCTCATTTTTCTATCGGTTTTTCATTACTCTTTTAGTTCACCTATGTTTTCATCTTCTTCTTTTCTTTTATTTGTCTTTAAAACTATTTTCTAAATCACTCTATCAGTCTTTTCTCTTCTTGTTTTACTTCATTTTTTTCGTTCTTGTTTTTCTTCCACCTATTTCTGTACTCTCTTCTTTATTGTTTTCATTTCGCCGATTTCATCGCCTTCTCCACCTATCACTTCAGGATTTCTTTTCTTTCTTTTTTCTCATTCTTTAACAAAGAAAAACTTGTTAACATACTATGTGAATGAGAACTGTTAATGCTTCTATCACCTCTTATCCCTGAGGAATTAACCCGTTGAGCCAATGTTATAATGAAAGTATTGAGAGAACATTAACACATACGATTTCATTGAATTTACAAAAACACATGTTTCAAGTGCTTGTTTTACCCGTTCAAACACTCAAAGCAATTATAAATCACCCAAGAATATTTTCTAATATAGATGCAATGGACGTACCTTGTCTCCAACACTCTTCAACAATAATTAAAAAAACAGAATTAAACAGATGCCTATAATGCAACATCTTACCGTGTTTTAAGCAATTACAAGTACGAGTTACTGTTGAATTAAAAACAATATATACAGTAGTTTAAATAGGAAAACAACAGGAAAAGTAAACACTGCAGAAATCTGGATTTTCTAATTCAATCACCCGACAAAGAAGCAGGGTGAGTAGCTCACCCCTAGAGTGATGAAAACTCAGCTTTTGCCACGTTTGTGCGGCTAATTGGTGTGATCTGGTGCTCTGTCTTCTTGGGCAGAATCACAAAAATGCTATTTATGTTCTGCGATTTTTGATTTCCTGTAATCTGTTCCTGCACACAAAAATAGAGAAAAAATATTAACCCCTTACTAAATAAAAGAAATACCATTTCTTCTCCGGTAACGGCGCCAGAAATTGATTGGGAAAAATCGAGATATTAAAATATGTAATCTGAAATCAAAAGTGTTCTCTGCCTTCTCGCAATATAACCGCGACAGCAGCGGCTATGTGGGTCATGATACACAAGGAGGGATATGATGCAAGTTTCGGTATATTTTAAATAATTAAATTGGTTAAGTTGTTCTTCTTTGTTTTAAAAGAGATAAAAATAAAACTATATTAAGTTAGAAGAAGAAATAAAAAAAATAAGTTTATATTTTTGGTTTTTAAAAGAGAATTAAAAAGAAAAAATAATGGATAAAATCTACAAGTGTTCCAACAAGATTACTTACCTCTTTAGACGATTGTCTTATCTTAGATTTTTGGCGATGGTTCACTTCAAATTGAAGGTAATCAATGTATAACCCATAAGAAGAGACTTGATTCTCATCCACTTTATATCATTAAAACTCAAAGAGAAACCATGAACTAATACAAAAAAAGAAGGATTCTATTATCATGAACTATTGGGGGCACTCGCAATGGCAAGACTATTCCGAATCTATAAGATTCATATGGATTTAAAAATTACAAGAGAAGAAAGTAATCTAGAAGGTTAATAGACTAAAGTCATGAAGAAGAATACACAAAAAATAAAGTAATTTTTTTTTGATTAAATAAAGAAACAATGAGAGAAATGAGGAACTTACATCATTTTTCACTTTTGAATTCACTTTCTTTCTTAAACTTATTCTCTCTTTAATATAAACTACAAAGAAATAGAAAATAAAACAAAAACCTAAACTAAACTAAACTAATCTAAAACCCTAGTTTTGATCTCTTTTGGGATATCTTTTTGCCTTTGCCTCTAATAAAATATTTATAGGAGAACGCTCGGAGATATGAGGAGTCAGAGTCGGACATCAAAACACGAAGCGAACCGCCCTAGGATTGTCGTGCTTAAGCGGCAATCTAGGAGGAAAATGCAAATCTTGAGTTGGTGACGTTGCATTTTTTCTGCAATTTCGCCTTATCCAGTCATCTAAATATATATTCTCAAAATTGTGATTTAAAAAGTGAATATTCTGAAAATATTCGTTTCTTCTCTTGACTTCAAAAATAATTGATTTCGACTCTGAATTTAATTAGGATCCTTTGGCTTTTTGGACTTTTCTTCTCCTTAAACACTCAATAAATAACATGTATACTAATAAACAAAGAGGAGATTAAATAGCAGAGTTTTATTTAAAATAAATATGAGAATATGATGTAAAATATGCAAAATTGATGAGTATTATTTAGGTCTACAAATATACAAATATCATGCCAACTCCAAGCATGCATCTTATTATTCCAAAGGAAATTAGAGAAAATTCTCTCTAAAAACAGAGTTTGAAAATTTAAATGAAAATATCCAGTAACTCACAATATTGTGGAGGACACTCTTGATTAACTCAGATCTCTCTGTAAAAGAGAGAAGAGCCAGCTGCCAAGCGTCAACCATACTTCTTACCTTATCAATCAAAGAGGAGAAGTGCCTAGCTTTAGGATATATGCTTGTGAGAGGAAGGCCCGAATATTTTATTGGAAGGCAACCAGGTTGAACTTTCAATATAGAGGCAATGTCCTCCCTGTCTCTACATCCTTTACTGAAGAAAGCCTTACTCTTTTGCTTGTTTATTGCTAAACCAGTGTTTAAGTGGAGCTTATGAAGAGCATTATTCAAACCTGCAGCTGACTTCCCATCTCCTTTGCAATATACCAGCATATCATCTGCAAAAAGTGGATGAGAGACCACCAGATCATCATTTCTCTTAAAGGCTTGATATCCCCTGAAGCAATAGCAATATCCATTGTAATAGACCAAAATTTCTTTACCAAAACAAATAGATACGAGGATATAGGGTCTCCTTGTCTAATTCCCCTTCTGCTATTGAAGTAGCTGTTAGGAGATCATGTGTGTGTGTGTATTTGGAATCCTTCTGGGTATCTAAGATGTGTGTGTGTGCGCGATCGGCATGCGCACATGTATATGTATATGAGTGTGTGTGTGTATTTTGAAAGGTAAAATTATTTTATTGATACTCTGACAACTATAGTACATAAATTACATGTAGGCCAAGCTACTCTGAGTTAATTAGTCTTGGATAACTATAGAGAGGGGAGAAGACCTTAGCCGTCACCCTCTACTATAGTACTGTGTGTGTGTGTACATATATCTCTGTGTGTGTGTGTGTGTGTGTGTAGAGATAGACTTGTGTCATTTCAGAAAGATTTGAGGCTGAATCCTTCCCACTCAAACACAACTCTACGACATTCTAATACAATATCCACTCTATTGAAGTTGATTAGCTATAAATAAAAAATCAAGTATTTAAATACTTTTTGCCCATGCATCAAGTAGGGATAAAACGGGAGAAAACATACGGCCTAAATAGTGAGTTGCTTAGTTTAACTGTGTAGAATATTTGAAATATAAAAAAAAATTAGTGTGTGAGAGTTTTTAAGTTTTTAGATCATGATGAAATGGTTGGATCGAGAATTTGTATGTTTAAAGATGTAGATCTAAACAATTATCTACTTTTGACCGTCCATTTTGCTTATAAAAAATAAATGATTTTTTATTTATAGACACTTTGAATACTGTAGATCAACTTCAGTTGAGTGAATCTTATTTTTAGATATCTTAGGTTTGTATTTGAGTGGGAAGAATTTAGATCTGAATCCTTCCCGAAGGATCCTAGTCTATCTCTATGTGTGTGTGTGTGTGTGTATCTATATGTGTGTGTGTGTGTGTGTGTGTATTTGGAATCTATCCTGGTCGATCACCCACCTTGTTTCCTCCTTGTGCATGTCTTCGTCACAAACTGCGACGGACCGCCCGGTCAACCGCCTAGTCTTGTGCTACTGATTCTCCTCTCTTAATCTAAACGAATTATAAAACTCCAATGTTCAATTTTTTATCTTCTCCCCAATAATTCTCTACCTTGGTGAAGATTTCTCAAATTTGAGCCAAACGAATCAACCAATTTCGACTCATCCAACTAGCTATGCCATTATTGCTGTCTACGTACCCTCTGCCTAAGAAATCAAATCACATGTAGTTCATCAGATGCACCGAGGTCACCAACTAAAACTGATTTTACAAACAATGAACAACCGATTGAGTCATATGAACCTCTTCATTTCGATCGCCATGGAGAACAACGGTCTTCAACTTGAGCTGATCTAACTCACAAACTTGAGATTCACGCTTCTTCATTCACTTTCATAGATTCAACTTGGTTCTTTTCGGTGCTGTTTGGTTGGAAAAATATAGCGAAGTAAAGTTTCTTTGAGTGGAGGAAAAATTACAACAGAAAAAGAGGGGAGAATAACATTCTCCCCTTTGTTTAAGGCTGGATTCTTCGTGCGGTGATGGAGAGTGATTCTTGTTCTCAATTGATCGACCGAGTGACAAGCTTCTCTTCAGGATGCTCTCAAAGGTCAATTAGGAGGAAGCTCTGTTTTTAACACACTAAGTATTTAGAATTCACTGATTACTCATTTTCTCTTCTCTAGACTTTTGAATAAGCTTGAGGAAAGAAGAAGTTTTTAACTTGAGAATTCTCAGCTCTTAAACTTTAAAAGTTTTTCTCTCTCTTCTCTGCTAAATTGAGTCCCCCTTCATAGCTCCTCAGGTTATTTATAGGGAGTCATAGGCGTATAGTTGTCCCCTAAAATCTCTCTATAATGGAGATTAAGTCCCCATTACGTGGTGAGTTAATTGACCCAGTAATAGGGATCAGTTATAATAGAAACGCAGATCTCACGCTGGACGCGGACCTCACATAGTTTGTTGTAGATGCGGAGCTTAAACTCACGTCTCAGTCAGAACACAAAGTTGCTCAGACCCACGTGACACGTGATATGTGGAGTTGCTCAGACCCGCGTTTGAAGTGGAACGCAGAGTTGCTTAGACCTACGCTTGAAGTAGGACACGGAGCTGCTTAGACTCGCGTGAGATGCGGAGTTGCTCAAACTCGCGTGAGATGCGGAGTTGCTCGGACACGCATTTGAAATGATACACGGGTTCCTAAATCCCACGTGAGACACGGAGATCCTCTAACCCGCCTCTGAAGTCTCTATTTTCCTTTGGATGCGAGGTCCGCGTTTTAGTTGAAACGCGACCTTCACATTAAAGTGAGGTCCGTGTCTGATGAATTGTCCTTCATGATTTTTAGGCAGCCTACAGAACTCCCTCCAAAGTTTTCGACACTCCACGGTTGACTGGATGGATCGTAATACTTTAGACTTTAGTTGATTTTAGGCCGTCATGATTGAATTGGCAATCTTTCGAGATGCCCTAAGCCTAATCCTGTCTAGATTCTGCTTTTCTTGAGTGTACTATCGAACTGCTTGAAGCCTCCAGAGAAGATCGTCACGAGTGTCTTAAAACTCAATCTAGCACTTGTATAAGCTTTGGTTTGTTTGTCGGTATACTATTAAACCGGTAGAGTTGTCAATTACTTTTACCAGTATACTGTTGAATTGATTACATAAGCAAAAACATACTCCATGTATGTGAGAGAACGCGTCCCTCATTTGATGAAGATGCGACTGTCACGTTGTCTTCTTCGGATGCAAACTTCAATGAAAATGCGACCCTCGTTAATTTCAAAACGTGACACTTAATTGATGTTGGGATGCGACCCTCTATTGATGTTGGGACATGACCCTGACGGTTGTACTTGAGACGCGAAGATCGTGTTGGATGTTTCCCGATGCGAACATCAATTTAACGCGAACGCCGCACTGGACGCGTGTCTTGTTTAGATTGAGCTTGAGATAGCGTCGCGTATCTCGGCCATTGAAGGGCCTCTAAAAAGACTAGTGGTCTTTTCAACAGTCATTATTTGACTGTCTTCTTCTTCTTTTATAAGACTCTATCTTATTGAATAAGAGAGTGTTTGTATCACTTTTATAATTTTAATATGAATAATAAAAGTAATAATTTATCTTCATCTTGTCTTTATTTTCTTTTTGTGTTTGAAAATCAGACAAACGAAAGTGATTGAATTTGATTGTTAGAGGTGACCATTAATATAACAACTCAAAGTTCGATAATTCTATTAGGGAATTTGAGAAGGTTATTGTCAGAGGTGTGATGCTAAATTGACAAGGGATGAATTCGTGATTTGAACGAATTTTTATAGATTTACTATTCTATTGATGAAAATAACGAGTGGAATTTGATCCGCTAGGGATTTATGGAGATTTTTGCCATCAGTGGTGTAATGTTAACATGACGGGTTTAGATTTACAGTTGGAAGCAAATTGAATTATCAGAGGTGTGATATTAACTTGACAAGGATATATGTGCTAGAGGTATGATATTAACTTAGCATCAAGGAGATCTCGTTTTCATTTAAAAAAACTGAGAAAATCATTGTCATAAGTTTAGTGCTAACTTAACAGCAAGATGAATGCTATAGGTACAATATTAACTTAGAATTTGACATCGCAATTATAGTAAGAAAGCTCGAGAAAAGATCATTGTCATAGGTATAGCATTTAACTTAACAATGAAATGGATGCTAGAGGTGTGATATTTAGCTTAGCATCGAATATCTCGTTTTCTTTGGGAAAATCGAGAAAATTAGTGTCATAGGTATGATATTAACTTAACATAGATTTATATTGTGATATGAGCAATTTGACCAAAGGTGTAGTATTTAACATGACCAAGCGATTTTACAATTTGAGCAATTTATAGTTGTCATTCTATTGAAGAGAATTGATAAGTTAAAATTTTATCCGCTAAGAAAATTGAGAGAAATCACTATTAGAGATATAATATTAACTTAAAGAGATTTATACTGTGATATAAGCAATCTTGCTCATAGGTGTAGTATTTAACTTGACCGGGAAATTTTGTTATTTGAGCAATTTTAGTAGACCCGTCATTCTATTGAAGAGAATTGACAAGCTGATTTTTTTTTTTTTTGTCCATTGGGGACATTGAAGGAAATCGCTTTTAAAGGTATAATGTTAACCTAACAATGGGGTATGTCAGAGGTAATATTAACATAACAGGTTTGCCTTGTGATTATTCCACTTAGGAAACAATTACAGCCTTTTTGTGGTCTTACCATTCCATGGACGGGAAGGCTGGATTTTGGAGGGGCAGGCGACATCAGGTCCCTCAGGATTTTTAACAAATCCTTAGCTATCAGCGGATTTGGTATACCTTTACCAACTACCGTTTGAGTTGGGCTATCTATGCTATTTCTCTCAGCATAATGAGTTATTGAGAATTTTTCGTTGGGCTTAAATCTCAACTGGTTCCACTATTCTTTAGTTGTCGGAGGCGTCAGATGTATTGTAGTGTGCCTTCTACAAATAAACTGGGGGCCAGGAAAGTAGACATGAATTCCGCAGGAGTTTTGTCTGGAGATTAATCTCCTCGTGAAGTCCTCTTTGATCCTCATTTGGTTGCCACATTTTGATATGAATGTCGAAACAATGGAAAGGTTCTACAAAGATGCGTCACAAATCTTCTTCAATGAGTTTGGCTTGATAAGCCATCAGATAAACTCATTTGACCTTTCATTTGATTATTCGGATCCTTTGTTATTAGGTCGAGCTTTGATTGATGTAACAGGAGCATGGAGGTACGCCACCATTACATATGAAAAAATCAGGCTTGATAAGCCATTATTATGGTTGCTGAGGCATGCTCGACTTTAAAATATGACCCATTCTTCTAAGTTGAAGATAAGTGAATGTTTATATACTAGAGAAGAGTGACAAGACTAAAGACTGACATTTTGCCATTATCTTTTCTTTAATATTTACATCATGCATCATAATATTACCACTGTTCAGTCAGCCTGACGTCGATCGATCGTGAGGTAATTGGTTGAAGGAGGAAGCTTTTCTTTGGCGTTTTTTCAAACATCTTGAATCTCAAAACCTAATGCATCTGATTGATCAGGGTGAAGATTCGATTAGAGGTGTATTATTAATCTGATCATGAAAAGAGTGACAAGGCTAAAATCAAAGTTTCTAACTTTGCCTCTTCAATATTAACATCATGCATCATGATATTAATAATGTTCGGTCGGCTCAGCGTCGATCGATCGTGATGTGATCTGTTGAAGAAAAAAGCTCTTCTTTGGCACTCTTCTAAACATCTTGGATATCGAACCCTAATCCATCTGATTGATAAGGTTGAAACTTCGATCAGAGGTGTAATGTTAACCTGATCATGAGAAGAGTGACAAAGCTAAAACCAAAGTTTTTAACTTTGTCTCTTAATATTAACATCATGCATCGTGATGTCAATAATGTTCAGTTGGCTCGGTATCGATCGACCATGATGTGATTCATTGAAGGAAAAGGCTCTTCTTTGACGCTTTTTCAAATATCTTGGACCTCAAACCTTAATTCATCTGATTGATCAGGATGAAGTTTCAATCAGAGGTATAGTATTAACCTGATCATGAAAAGAATGACAAGACTAAAACCAAAGTTTCTAATTTTATCTCTTCAATATTAACATCATGCATCTTGATGTCAATAATGTTCAGTCGGCTCAGCGTTGATCGACCGAGATGTGATCTGGTAAGGAAAGCAACTCTTCTTTGGCGCTCTTCCAAACATCTTAGATCTCAATGCCTAATTCGTCTGATTGACAGGATGAAGTTTCAATCAGAGGTGTAGTATTAACCTGATCATAAAAAAAGTGACAAAGCTAAAAACAAAGTTTTTAAATTTGTTTCTTCGATATTAACATCATGCATCACAATGTCAACAATGTTCGGTTGGCTCGGCATCGATTGCCCGTTATGTGATCCGCTGAAGAAGCTCTTCTTTAGCACACTTTCAAACATTTGGATCTCAAACCTTAATACATCTGATTGATCAGGGTGAAGCTTTGATCAGAGGTGCAGTGTTAACCTGATCATGAGAAGAGTCCCTCTATAGTACTTCTTCAAGAATCTGTTATTGATCGGCATCATGACCGTATCGCCGTCCGGAGTTATAAAGCGGTATACTCCATTTGAGTAAACTGACTCCACTACAAATGGTCCTTCCCATTTGAGTTGAAAATTTTCTTTCGTCTTATGTGTCATAACCGTGGGTTTTCGGTAGCTAAGACAAGGTCACCCTTCTTGAAAATTCATTCTCTGACCTTATTATTGAAGGTTTTTGTAATACGAGCTTGATAGAGTTTGATTTGCTGTTGAGTTTGTAGACGTTTATTGTCTAAAGATTTCAACTCTTGGGGGCACAATTGATGCTTCTCTTCGTTCGTATCCTGGTTGTCAAGGCAACTCGGAGGGATGGGATTTGAATCTCCAGTTGAAGTACAGCTTCACGTCCATGCACCAAGAAAAACGGCATAGCTTTTGTCGAGGTTCTCAGCGTCGTGCGGTAAGCCCAAAGGCATTTGCCTAATTTGTCATCTCAGTCATGTTGAATTTTTGAGACGAATTTCTTGAGAAGCTTTTCAATAGTCTTATTGAAGGCTTCTGCAAGACCGTTGGCAGCTGGATAGTATGCATTGATGACACACTTTGGATCCTGAATTTATTACAGAACCTTTGGAATACTTGGCTGACGAAGTGGGGTCCATTATTGTAAACTATTCGTCAGGATACACCAAAGCGATAGAGCACGTGATGCTTGATGAACTTGATCACATTTGGTGTCTTTACTTCCTTTAGAAGAACAACTTCTGCCCATTTAGAGAAGTAATCTGTTATGGCCAAGATGAAACGATATCCTTTGGATGTTGGAGAGCTGATGGGTCTGATAACATCTATTTTCCACATCTCAAATGGCCATGAAAAGGATGTCGAATGAAGATGACCCAGTGCTCGATGGACGAAGTCACCGTGGATCTGACAGGCATGTCATTGCTTAGCATAGGCGATGACGTCAGGGATCATCTTCGGCCAATAGTAGCTAAGTCTTCTAAGCCGGTCTCCGAGCTTGGGGCCGAGTTGGTGAGCTCTGCATGTACCATCTTGAGCTTCTTTAAGTGCCTCATGTGCCTCTTTGTATGAAAGGCATCGGAGTAAGATTCTATCATAGGATTAGCGATACAATTTTCGCATGATCACATTGTAATAGAATCAAGGAGCTTTTCTTCTGATAGCATCTGCCTCCTTAGAGTCTTCAAGTAATATACTGTACAAGGCGAAGTCGATATAAGGGAATCGCCAATCTCTATGTGACTTGTTGAAGTCTCAAAAACTTCTTTAACTTGAAGGTCTCCTTTTGAGGTTTTACTGTCTTCAAGGGCAAATTTGTAACAGTACAAGTCACGACAGTAGATAAGCACTCTCTCTGTGGCCCGGTTGAAAGGGCCAATGAAGCAGCAAGGGATGCTAGTGAATCTGCATACGCATTTTGCTGACGCGGTACATGGTCAATGTAAAAGTTTTTTAATTTCTCTGCCATGCCAATGGTCATGTTATGATAGGGCACAAAGTCTTCATGTCGGACTTCGTACTCCTTACCAACCTGGTTGACGATGAGCTTTGAATCACCGTACGCTTCAAGATTTTTGACTCCAATCCCTTCAGCAAGTTGCATCCCGATCAAGAGGGCATTGTATTTTGAGACGTTATAGGAACATGACTCAGTTAATAAGAATGCACGAGGGATCACATAATTATATAGAGAAATAAGTACTACCCCCACATCTGCAACAATATTTTCCTCGGGATTTGTCCTTGACGCTTTGTCGAAGAATAGTTGCCACACTTGTTCTTCTGAGGAGGCATTGATCAAGTTAACTTCTGCATCTCGTCTGGAGATCGTCATAAAGTTTTAAAGTTCCTGGAACTGGATAATTGGCCAGAAAACCTGCCACAGCTTGACTTTTGATCGCCTTTTGTGGCATGAATTGCATCTCATATTGTGATAGTAATATGGCCCATTTCGCTAATCTACAATTTAGCGAAGATGGTCTTGTCATGAGCAATCGCAAGGGATTAACTATGAAGATGACATGAGTACGTTGCCCCATAAGGTAGTATCGCATCTTCTAAATGATGGCGAAAACTAATGCTAACCATTCCTTCTTGATTGGGTTGTAACGGTGCTCCGCCCTAATCATTTTTCTACTTAAATAATATATTGCCCATTCATGATTTTGATCATTATTTTGAGATAGTAAAGCTCTCAAGGAATGATCCATCACTCAAATATATAACAGGAAAGGTTTTCCTAAGACTGGAGCTATAAGAACGGGTAGGTGTGTGAGATAATTCTTGATCTCTTCAAATACTTCTTGGCAAGCATTATTCCAAATGAATAAGACTCCTTTCTTCATTAATTTGGTGAAGGGTTGGCAGCATCTTAAATGATTCGATATAAATCTCCGGATATATGTCAATCATCCTTGTAAACCTCTGAGTTCTTTAAGATTTCTTAGAGGTTGCATTTCTTGGATGGCACGGATTTTCTCTGGATCCAGTGAATTCCTTTGGATGTAATAACAAATCTAAAAAATTTGCCACTGGCTACCCTAGGAAGAACTTGGTAGGATTCATCTTCAACTGGTGAGCTAGCATGATGTCGAACGCTCTCTTCAGGTCTGTGAGATGATCACCTTTGTCACGGCTTTTCACAGCGATATCGTCAACGTAGCATTCTAAGGTCTTACGTATATGCTCATGAAAGATCGCATTCATGGCACATTGATAGGTTGCAACAGCATTCTTCAAGCTAAATGGCATTACCGTATGGTAGTATACTCTAAAGGCATCCTGAAAGATGTATGCTTTTCATCATCAGAGTACATCTTTATTTGATTATACCCTGAGAAGCCATTCACAGAAGACATCCTCTCAAAACCACACTTATTGTTAATCATAACATCTGTGATCGGGAGAGAGAATTCATCTTTTAAACAAGCGAAATTTAGAACGCAATAGTCGATGCAAATCCAGATCTTTCCATTCTTCTTGGAAACAGGAACTATGTTGGCCACCCAATCGGGATGTTGTTCTTCTCTGACAAAATCAGAGTCTATGAGCTTCTTAATTTCTGATTCGATTGCTTCCATGATCTCAGGACAGAACCGTCGCTGTTGTTGTTTGACTGGCTTGGCGTCCGGATCGATGTTGAGACAATACATAGCAATCTGGGATCGAGCCCAGCCATGTCCTTATAATTCCAATCGAAGACATCTTTATACTGTAACACCCTGTTCCTGAAATACATACTCAGATACGTATTCTGATTTTTTGATCATATTCTTTTGACTTTTATTCATCTTTTTTATGATTATCTATATCATCATTTGGTATTTTAATCCGGATTCCTAATTCCAGAATCAACCCAAGTCTGAACCGGGGACTCGATCCCAATATATTGATCGATTTAACCTTTCTGGTAAACAAAATTAATTGATTTTAGTTTCAAACATTGTTTTATAATATTTTAGATTTTTCATGATTTTCTGGGATTTTTCCGAATTAAATTGCAAATCTTCAAAACCGGTATCAGCCGGTGCTGCCGATCTTTTCTCAGATTTTTAATTTACAAATGGAGTTAAATTTTTAGAAACTGCTTTCATATTATTTCTTAAAATCATATTTTCTATCTAAATTCATTTTAAAGATTTTTTTGATTTATCAAAATTCCACCAGTTTTGGTATCGAACGGTATTGCTGGTAGATTTCAAGGATTTTATTTGAAAATAGGATTGAATTTTGAAATTTGATCTCATCATGTGATTTAAGATAGTATTTATTATTTTAAACATTTTTTTAGAATCATTCTGAGATACTTCATTTTTTGAGGTTTTCCTAAGTTTTCGGTGTTTTTCCAGATTTCAAAATTTTATCCAGATATTTTTCTTTTATTTTCTATTTTTTTATTTTTCTCATCCACTCATAATTTCCTCCTTTCTTTTCTTTTTCTTTCTTTTCCTGAAATTTTCCTCAAAATTTCTCCGCCACATAATAAATATCTCAACCACTTTTTCTCTCTCCTCATTTATGACGAGTACCCAACTCGTATCAGACGCGGACCTCAGTTCCGCGTCTGGGCTCAGCCTCAGTTGGACTCGAGTATCATCTTCATCCCTCTCTTGTGTTTAATTCCCCTCTAATCAATCACCATCTGTCAAATCCCCTCTATTCTTTCTCTTCTGCAAACGCAACTCTGCGTTATCACTCCAATGTGGATCTGATCTCCGCGTCTAGCTCAATTTGACCAGAAGTGGGCCTGGTTGGTTGGACGCAGATCTTATTTTATGAGACGCGGGTTTGGGGTTTTTTGAGATGAGGGTCTCAAATGTAATAACCCCCACTCTTATAAGCATATAATACATACACCCTTCTCTCTCTCTCTCTCTCTCTCTCTCTCTCTCTCTTTTCATTTCTTTTCCTCCTCCTTTCTTTTTCATCCAGCCAACAGTACCCACGACAGCTATACCCTCCTCCTTGGCTAGCGTCCCTAGGCCACCACCACCAACTCAATACCATATCTCCTCCTCCTCTCCCTCTCCACTAAACACCAACTTCATACACCATCATCACCACCTCCTTTTCTCTTCTCCACCAAACCCATCTTCATCATCGTCTTCTCCACCATCGCATACACCCACCATGGCCACCACCAACCCTAGCATCTTCTTTCCTTTGGCGAGCTCTTCGCTTCTAGCCATTTCACATCTTTCGAAATGGCATTTCGTCAAAACCCACTTCCTCCACCAATACCTACACTTGCACCCCTTAGCACCCTCCTCCTCTTCCTTGGGTCCAGGCCGCCTGCCACCAGTGTGACGTTGGCCATGGCGCCACACAGCCAGGTTGCCGACCATGCACCATCCACCAGGCTGTCGGCTGACCATGGCCGACCAAACACCCCCTCTTTTCTTTCCTTTTTCTATATCTTCTTTCCTTTCTTCTCTTTTTTCTTCATTCCTTCCTTTACTTTTTCTTCTTCTCTGTTTTCTTTAACAGAGAAGCATTCTTCTCTTTCAACTGGCATGAGCCAGGCCGTGCCAGGCTATGGTCTTGCTTGGCTGTGGCCTGCCCCTTTTCTCTATTACAATCTCCCCCCCCCCCCGGCATTCTCTCTCCCTCGTTCTCTTTCTATCTATCTCTCTCTCTCTCTCTTTCTCTCAGTCCCTATTTTACACCCAGTCCCCCTCTCTCTCGGGTATAATTGCTGGGCGTAGAGCTCAACCCTGCGTCCAAGCAATTCCATAACGCGATCCTCGCATTTTTAATCTCCGCGTTGAGATAGACCTCTTCCGCGTGGCACGAACCCCACGTTCACGACCCTCACGTCCGGCCACCTTTGCGTTCCCTCTCCCTCTTCTTTATTTATATAATATGATAACATTTATTATATTTGAATGTGTTTGCATTGGTTACCTGGATTTCGGAGATCGAGGATTTCAAGGCATTTTTGTATTTAGTCGAGTGTTCTCGCTTTTTTGGATACCCCGCTTCGACAGGTGTTTCACTGTATTTTCTGGAACTTTGTATTGTATTTTTGAACATGTATATTTGTATAATGTGATGTATCTGTATTCTGTGAACTGATGCTTATAATAGTGTAAATAATATTCTATATGTGTGCTGTTCGGTACTAACATCTTCTGTAGGTACTCTTGCCTCCGAGCCCAGCCTCCGGGCTAACCGCTCTGCGGTTCTACATCACAGCCTTTGGGCTAAACCTCTCTGAGGTTTATTAACAACTAGTTCTATTTTAGCGTCGCCTGAAAAGGCAGCTTAGTGCTCAATATTTTACCACTAAACGCGCTTGGCGGAACTCTACTAGATTTACACTCGCATCTTAAGTCGAGTTGTTCCCGGATTACACCAGGCATTTTAGTGATTAAACACTGTTCACTGACCTGGTCCCTAGCACTGCTTAGCTCTGCTTGGGTGTTCGCTTGCTTACTTACCTGATCAGGGTAAAATCAGCACTTGAAAAAATGCGTTTTGTAAATTTAGTAAAAGTGTGTGCGCTAATGTTCCCTCGATACTTCTGTTATAGCATTGGCTCAACGGGTTGAATCTACAGAGACGGGAGATGATAGAAATATTAACGGTCTATTCACATGTTATGTTAACGAGATCTTCTTTGTTAAAGAATGAGAAAAAAGAAAGAAAAGAAATCTGAAAGTGATAGATGGAGAAGGAAATGAAATCGGCAAAGTGAAAACAAATGAGAAGTGATTGTGAATCGGTAAAAGAAAACAAGAAAATAAAAATGAAGGAAATAGAAATGAAATGGAAAGTCAAGTTATTAAGAAAGTGGGTTTAAAAACAAGAGAAAAAGATGAAACTTGTTATGAAGAAGATGAACAAAGGTGCACTAAAAAGATGGTGGAAACACCGATAGAAAAATGATAAAAATAAGTGGTGAATGAAGAAAGTGATGGAAACAATGTCTGCTAAATGATAAAAAGACTTTAAAATTATTTTTCAAAACAAAGTAAAAATAAAAGAAAAATGAGAAAGAACTCATGGTTGCTAACTACTAATTGCTCTACTAACCATGCTAACCTCTTAGTGATGTTGCCTCACATGGATCCTTTGTCATCACTAGTCCTTAGTTTCAAGAGACAATACAAAACATAACAAATGAGATTGTTCTTCCACATCCCAACTCATCCATTCCACACAACAAGGTGCAAGTTAGTATTAGATCATCAAATCCAAGTAGAAGTGAGCATGAAATAAAGAAGACATTGTAAGTTAGCTTGTTAGTGGGTTAGATGTTAGAATGTTAGAATATTAGAATCTATCATCATGAGTCATCATTGGCTCTTGAAAGAGCGAGGCCTTATAAATGCTATTAGATTCATGTGGATTATGTGGTTTGCTAGTTAGTGATTAGTAGTTAGATTTCTATAAAAAAACTATTTAAGCATCATGTAGAAATGGAGAAGATTACAATAGAGAAGAAATAAGAGACATTTACATAGATTATCACTTTCTAATGCAAGATCCATTTTCTCTCCTCTGAATCTATCTCAGCCCTAATACATGAACTAAAAAATAAAGAAAAATATAAAAGAAAAGAAGAAGAAAACCTAAAACTAAACCTAAGGAAAGAAACCCTAATTCTCACTGTTCAACCCCCCATTTCTGGTCTGAATTGCTGTATTTATAGGCATAGAAAGTATCTAGAAGGCGAGACGAGGCCACGCGCCAAAAATCAACGCGTGGGCCCATGATAACGTATGAAAACGCGGCAAAAGCCACATTTTTATGGCAATATCGGGGCCAAGTGCCCTAGTTTTTGCTCCGTGGTTTCGCCCAGCTTCGATGATCTTCTAGATGGTATTGGATTTGGGTATTTGGATCCGATTTTCTTCAGATTTGCATCCAACTTTTAGATCCAATGTATCTTCTAGAAGCTCTCTAAATTAACCTTAATGAGATTTAATTACCCAAAATTGGGCTTAATTAGGCTCTTATTCTGACTTTTTCCTTAGACCCTTGATTATCTATAAAATATATCAAAACACGGGTGAGAAGCGTTACTGTATTCATAAATTGGTAAAAAAATACGATATAATAATGCAAAATCATAGACTAATCACACCCCCACACTTATCTTTTATTCGTCCAGAGCAAAACAAGAAAAAGAAAACAAAACTATAATGTTATTACACCACTTTCGCAGGTGACGCGATTGCATGCGTGCAACAAGCCGTTAAACCTCTAGGCTACCCCTAGAGGAGGAGTGTGGTCTCCTGAGGTTTTCAGTAGATTGCACCCATAAAATTCTAAAGTAAGAAAGCAAAAGTTTGTGTTTTGAAGACGCATTTTGAAAGAGAGACAAGTTTTTGAAATATTTTTGCAAAAATTTAAGCGATCTATGATCATAAGTCCACAAAAAATATTCTTCCTTAAACTTAGTATATATACAAGATCTTGTTATCAATTAAGGCAAGAATTCAAAATTGGATAGAATAATTTGATCCTTTATAAAACTTAGATAATATGTGCTTTGTGATAGTGAAGATTTCTGGGATTTCAACTCTAACCATCAAGCCATTTATTTATTTATATATATTTTTCTTTTTTTCTTCCTTTAGTTTTCTTAGGTTTTCTAGTTTACCCGAATAGTGAGCATTTAACTGATGGCTCCCAGACAAGACAGTCTTAAGACACCAGATGAGAAAACATCCTTCGAGTTTAAGGACTTGAGTAAACAAGGCCACAAAACTAAGAGGATTATTTGTTTCTTATGACTACCGTTAGGCGTGAATAATCATGCTTCTTGAAGCATAGTTATCCAGCTTTAATAAGTGATTTTTTGTTCATATATACCATGTTCTTTTTTTTTTTTTTTATGACATTTTAGGTCATTGTTTTCATCCCAAAATGTGTAAATGTAAGTGCATACTATTAAGGAAAAAAAATTAGGATAAAATTATCTCTCCAATATATCATACTTAGCCTATAATTTTAAACAAGATCCATTATTTCGACTAGGTTTAAGATGTCATAATTAAGGCTTCCTTAATTTCTATGATCATCTTAATTTTCTAAAAAATTGATCAAACATTTGTCTCTTGTTTCAAAAAGTTTTTAAAGAAAGAAAAAATTCTTATACAAAAAGAAAAAAAATCTAAGAATATCTTAAAAGAAAATCTAAAAACTCTACATTAGCAAACCCTCCCCCACACTTATCTCATGCATTGTTCTCAATGCATCGTGAACGTATGTATGTATGAACCAAATAGAGAGGAAAGAAAAAATCACCTCAAGGCGGTGGTTTCAATGGTGGTCTGATTGGTCTACAAAATGCGGCCTAATCTAAATTGCGTGGAGTCCGGAGGAACCCACCAGTGACCTCTTTGATATAACCCATTATTATGACATGAACATGGATGATTTTTATTAAGAATTTTACCCAATCTGATTTTCAAATTTTAAAAATATTTCAAAGTTATTTTTATCAACACCATTGTCCCAAATGGAGCGTGAAAGATGAAATGATTAATTTGGACTTAAAAAATGCAAGAACAAATGCCGACTCAGGAAATTGATTTAGATTGAATCTAGGTTCTGAAGTCAAAATTTGTTCAGAAAGTGGGTCCAAATTAAGAAGTTGAAACTATAGTCCACATTCATTTTCCCACAATGGAATGTGACTTTCTAAGATTGATGTTAAATTTCAAGAATGACAGGATGTGAATCAAAACTGACTCTAAAATGTTGCTCAAGTCAGGTAGGAAAGAACGAGTTAATATTGATTTAGAAATTTGAACTGGATCACAAATTTGAGAATCTGGGTAACATTCTTGATTGAGTTCAATTTCATAAAAATGAAAACTTTCCAATTTGTTAATAGGACTTTCAAAAGTTATGTATTGGTCAAGTTCCAGATATGAATCGTAAAAGATAGGTAATCCAATTTCACGATGTATGGGCACAGATTCAAAGTTGATTTAGGAAAATATTTGAAGTGAGGTAAAGATATCAGAGTCAACATTGAATTAAGAAGTTGAATTGAATTGCCAAGTTGAGATTTCAGATCATATTCACGCACAAGTTTAATTTCAGGAAAGGGATAACTTGACAAAATATTAATGTATTTCTCAAAATTCTGATTTTGGTCAAATTCAATTGGGTGTGCTGAAATTGAATCTTAGTTTCAAAAACAATATGATTCCTAGTCTAGATTGATAGAATTAGAAATATCTAGATTGGTCAAAGATTGAAAATAGTGAGTTTCCTCAAATCTATAAATGTTGACCATTTGACTCAGTTATACTCGATAAACTAGGTAAAAAAATTTTGAAATTGTTCTGTAGATTCATGCAAGAATTCTATACTCTTTTTTAGCTCAGAATTTTCTTTAATTGGTTATTCTAGAAAGGGAGTGTAGGAATCTTAGTTTTAAAAAAATTGTGAAGATTGTTAGTCCAACAAGTTTTGAGATTACCGCTCAGACTCATGCAAGAGTTCTATACTTGTGTCAAAGGCTGATGATTGGCCATTTTGAAAAAGTGAGACTGAGTATGAATTTTGGAAATATCATGGAATTGGAGAGGCCAACTTTTCCTGAAATTTTCGTTCGGCCTCCTACATAGCTTCTATACTCTTTTCTAACTAAGATTTTTCTTCAATGAGTTGTTCAAGAAAAGGAGTATATGAAGCATGACGTGAAAAAGTTTATAAATATTGTGAGTCGAGCTTGTTTTGTTGGGACTCAAGCATGCCTTGTATGGCTTTCATACTCTTTTATAATTCAGATTTTTCTTCAATTGGTGGTTCAGGAAAAGGAGCATAGGAAGCAAAATTAAGAAATGACTATTGTGAAAATTGTGAAAATTATGGACAAGGTGGCTGAAAATTTGACTCGGGGTAGGTGAATCCTCATTGACTTTGTGAAGAGTTAAAATTATTTTGAAAATTTTGGTCATAAGATCGGGGGTATGGGTCATATTGACTCAGATAAATCCAATCCGGACTATTCGTTTGCTTCATTTTATATAAGGTCAGGTTAAAGTTATCTGAGTCAAATAAGGTCGGTGTGAAGTATATATTCATATTAGAATTGAAAGAATTGTT